>JAYRCB010000359.1:3301152-3341137 GCA_036026315.1 Trachelus stipa
GTCGAATTTCCAATCCTTGATTATTAGGACCAGTTACTGGCACATGTCCCCCATTGGGGATACAGCCATAAGGAAAGCAAGGAAGGAACAGGTATTGTAGGGTTTAGGTAAATTCCTTCTATGGTTTCGGTTTATGCTTGATTTCTGGCAATTTCTTGTTATGGCAGGTCTGAAGTGTGTCAAACGGATCGTAGTGTATGTTAGATTTATAATTATCTAGTAGTCATATACATTATTCAATTAAATCTCGATTAGGAACTTGTTATATCCATACCAAGAAGATGATCCACAGTCTTTTCATTATTAATTCTTCCGGGTAAGTTTTTCAATTCTGTTTGACATTTGACAGTTCTTAGGTTCTTAGGTTAACCAACACGATTGTTAATTATTATTGTAGCGATGTGTTCATGGAAAAACATTGGAAAAGTGCGGTTGCACGTTCATTGTGTGATTACTTCTTTGATCAACAACGAAGGGTACTTTCACCTGAGGATACTCCTCCTGTAATTGCAACCCCACATCACTATCTTATCAGTATATACAGATGCAATATGTTTTTTGTTGCAGTCTGTATGACTGAAGGTAAATTAGATAATTTAGAAGTATTTAATTCCTAAATATACATTGTTTCACAGAGAAAATCAGTTTTGTATGATTTTTTTTCAGTTCCACCATTGTTTGTTATTGAATTTCTTCACAGAGTCGTAGATACTTTTGAGGACTATTTCAGTGAATGTACAGAATCAATCGTAAAAGAAAATTATGTTGTGGTTTATGAATTATTGGATGAGATGTTGGATAATGGTTTTCCATTGGCAACGGAATCTAATATACTCAAGGAACTTATTAAACCACCTAATATATTAAGGACTATTGCAAACACTGTTACAGGCAAATCAAAGTAAATAATTGATATAGTTCAATTCAAATAATGCAAGTTCAAAGATTATATCTTTTTCTCTATATGCTTCCTAGTGTCAGTGCTATTTTACCAAGTGGTCAATTATCAAATGTACCTTGGAGAAGAACTGGTGTAAAGTATACTAACAACGAAGCCTATTTTGATGTTGTAGAAGAAGTGGATGCTATTATCGATAAAACAGGAGCTACAGTATTTGCTGAAATTCAGGGCTACGTATGTGACTTTAAAAGATCAATAAAATATACATAATTTTTAGACACATTTACATTATAAGCCACCTATTCCAGATTGACTGTTGCATTAAGCTTAGCGGCATGCCAGATCTGACACTGTCATTCATGAATCCAAGATTATTTGACGATGTTAGCTTTCATCCCTGTGTAAGATTTAAAAGATGGGAGGTATGAATATGATGTTCATTAAAAAGTATTAATTTCATGTATAAATAAGAATTTATGATCATTCTATTTTAGTCAGAAAGAATTTTATCTTTCATTCCTCCTGATGGAAACTTCAGGCTCTTATCATACCATATAGGATCGCAAAGTATAGTGGCCATTCCCATATACGTTAGGCATAACATTAGCCTGAAAGAAGCCGGTGGTGGAAGATTGGATATCACTGTGGGACCAAAACAGACGATTGGCAGAACAGTATGATTTTACTTAATTTTATGATTCCAATTAGATATAATATTATACTGTGCATATGCATATTATTCAGGTGGAAAATGTTACATTGGAAATTCCAATGCCAAAGGTTGTACTAAATTGCAGCCTAGTGCCGAACCAAGGAAAATATTCCTTTGATCCAGTTAGTAAGATTCTTCTTTGGGATATCGGAAGAATAGATGTATCAAAACTACCGAATTTGAGAGGATCGGTAAAATCCAAATAAGCATTGATAAAATTCTACATTTATTTAAGATATTTTCATAATTTGATAAATTTTTTCGTATTGCAGATAACTATACAAAACTCAGCTACAGTCATGGAATCCAATCCTGCCATAAACGTAAGAATATAGTTATATATACTTTAATTTTAAACTTTATTTAAATACATAAATTCTTAATGTTATTTCATAGGTTCATTTCACAATTAATCAATTGGCAGTATCAGGACTGAAAGTGAATCGATTGGATATGTATGGAGAAAAGTATAAGCCATTTAAAGGAGTGAAATACATTACTAAAGCTGGTCGATTCCAAATAAGAATGTGAACAAGAGTTTACTCAATTGTATTATAAATCAGAAAAGCGTTTATAAAACGTACTTCACTTTCTAAAATTCAGTTTCATAATTGAGGAAACTAATCTGTTCAAGCAACAACGTGCCGCATTGCGATGCATTTTTATTAATGTTCCAATTTCTAAATAGAGATTGGTTTCCTAACATAGACTAGAATCGGGAAATTGTACTGATACAGTTGGACATCTACTTTGATTTGTTTTCTAATTAATATTTTTAAACACGTTACAACATTTACTTATGTAAGAAAAGCGATAAATAAATATGATTTCGTAAATAATGTATTTGCTCTATAATACACATAAGATACGTTTATACTACTGCAGATCAATCTTTAATAGTTTCATATCGAATTTGATGTAAAACTTCAGTACATGATTTATACATTAAATTATAACTAAATTAGGACTACACAGATTTTATCATACTTGCACGTATCTATTTTATGGGAGTGTATAAATAATCCAGTTCATGCAATTATTTTGAAGTGCCTGATAAGATCTGCCTCCAAATATATAAAATCTTTGTATACACAAGTCGTTTGTTTTGTCTTCGCATGTAATAGATGACATACTGCTTTCTAAGACTTGCATATCGTAGTTCGTTATAGGAAATATATTGTTACGATCGCACGTTCACATTTGAGGTACTAATTTCTGCTATTGGTATCAATAGTATTAATTCTTATATAAAACGCAGGAAAGTATTACATCGAAGAATAAGATCATGATTTCAATCTTTTAAACTTTGACATAACATCTTTCGAGCGTCCAAATCATCCCATGTCGGATGTGTCGCGTAAGTATACAATCTCTCCATATTTGTTGCATATATTGTGTGATTGCAAACAAGATTTTTGTATATCTGCAAAATTTGAATAAAATGTATCAAACTTTACGATTAGCCCATTCTAGAAGCTATTGCTTATTTAGAATAAATAGTTTCCTATCGTGTTATCGAAGTATCTTCTACATACCTTTAGTGCTTGTTGCAGATCTGCTACAGTAACGGAATGAGGTGTAGGTTTTGTAGTTTGCGTTGAGCAAGCCATGGCAAAAGCAGTGGCCTGTTCAACTTCCTCCACATTTTGTTTTATTGTAGGTACTTGACCATCAGGATCTTCTATTCTTGTTGGCGCGCTGTCAAAAAGTGAAACAAGGATTAGTCATTGTAATGTCTAACATCAATTGCCATGGGTCATACCTGTATTTAAATGATTCAGCAGTATATGTAGTATTTCTTTTCCAGGAACTTGGTACTGGCTCTCCAATATTATAAATAAAACTGCCTTCTTTAACAGAATATCCTTTTTGCCTAGTCAAAATAGCAGTAAGTATATTTTTTAAGAAAACTTTAGTAGCAGCTATAATGATGTGAGCAGTGTTCTCCTCAGCACCATCCATATTATTTTCCCATGCAGCCAGCATTAACCTGGCTAGTACAAATGTTCGGTCCGGCAATACAAGTTCTTGAGCACTGGAACGATTGGCTCCAATTGGTTCATCCCCTACAGGAGCTGAGGTTTGACCAAGAACTTCTACATACATGTCTGCTGGCTAAAAATTCATAACATAATGTAAAACATTAATAAAAACTTTGTCTAAAGTATCTTCAAGTTTTCTGCTTACCTCAAAATTGGACTTGTCTGTTTTGTATTTGCGCTTTAAACGTAACCTTTTCTCTTTTAAAACTTTATCTTTATCAAGATGTCCATGAATATTATTGAGCTTTGATGTTCTAACTGTTGTTGCAGCAGCTAATCCTCTTACTTTATTAAATAAACATAAAAGAAACTCATTGTGAAGGTGAACTTGATCTTCAGTCATCATGTTACGAGCCTCACAATCAAATTCCTCTTTTGTTGTCTAAAAAGCATTATATATTTAATTAAACTAATTAATCAAGGTATAACTGTACAAAATGTAACTTTAACTCAGGATCAAGTACAATATAAAGGATAATTATACCTTCATTTGAAACCAAAGCTTCATCTTCTCGAAATAACTGCTGAAAATTATAAATATTAGCAACACATATATTTAATTAAAAAATACAAGAGATATTAAATTATATTAATATATTCCTGTTATTGTCATTATTCACATTTTGTTGGTAATTTATCAAAGTATTCAAATACCTAACCTCGATTGGTAGCAACATAAATTTCACTTTAAAAAGAGCACAACAAGTTTAATTAGTTTAATAAACGAAACTTACACTTTAGCATTCTCTCCTAGAGACGCTATGAGGCTCTTTCTCGCTATATTTAATTCTTTTGAAGTTGTCATATTATCACATATGTATCTTCTACTCTTGAATGATGTGTACTAATGTAACCCACCCTGACCTATCTTTACATTTTCATAACGATCGCAAAGCGTATATATACATTTACATTAATCATATCGAAAAAAATAAGGAGAATTGTAATGACCGTACGTTGAATTATTTATTTAAAAAATGGTAATAATATAAAAAGATATAAAAGAAAATTTACATGGTCACAGTGTAAGTATACAATTTACAATTTTTAAAAATAATATCCAATAGACTTAATAACTTTCTATGCTGCTCAAAATACAAATCCTTGAAAGTACACAATTAAAACAAATTTTTAATAGTCATTAACATTTCACAAAAAGATGTAGATGGAATACATTGAGTTATAATTATATAAACTATGGTCAGCTAGGCTAACGATACAGATTTTAACTTTGTTGTCAAACTCCAATTCGTTATATTTTTCTACAGCAACGATATCTTCAGGTATAATGATTTACAATTATTATATGAATCTAAACAACACATTACTCGATTGAGATAAATGTTAATATTCTAAATTTTGAGTAGCTCATTCGAAAACACTTACGTAATACTTGCATAATAACTAATTTCGAGACTTTTACGAAATATGTACTATGAAGGGACATTAGAGTATTATGAATATATCGATTACGAAGTCAAACATTCGTTAAGATTATAATTAACATCCCCGCATTTATCACAAATGTTTCACGTAAATTGTTTGATTATGCGTTATCTTTTACCATTTACGACCAAGCCAATCTTCATCTTCCTTCCGCCTATTCCTGCGACCTTTTCTCCTACGTCATCTCATCTCTGTTGTAGGCAATTTGAAGCGCACAAGATCCCAATTTATCAAAGAAGAGTCATGTTTATTACACAAATCCATAATAACTTGTGACTTTCTGTTTGCACGCATTATACCCAGACATGTACCAGCAGCCATATTATAAATAGGGGTTCCATTCTAAAGAACAGTATAGTATGTTCATGAATGTAAATCCGACTGTATAAATATTTGAATCAATATAACTGTGTGAAAATAATACTTACGCTCCCCTTGTGACGCCATTCCTGATTTCCACCCATTTCATGACATTTACCAAGAATTGGCCTTTTCTCATTAGCTTCCATGCAAAGCATTTGGCCAAGAATTAATTCATTTTTGTCAGTTTCGTGCCACATCTAAAATAATATAATAATGTATATAACTCTTTTAATGTGTACTATTTTTCGTTATAGTATAAAATAAATAATTTTAATGTCCACCTGTGATTTTATTTGTCGACATGGTGCTAAAATAAGCTTCGAACCTTTTGTTTTAATATCTTTTTCACTTTGTATACATAGAGCTGAATTAGCTAATTTAATTTGATATTGATCCGTGTAATTTCTTTTTCTCGAATGCCAGGGTTGCACTTGTTTCTGATCGATTCTCGACCACTTGTCTTTTAAATGTCTTTCGCTATCATCAGGTAATACCAGCTCAGGATAGACAGTATCCAGATACCAAGAAAAGTCTTTACACTTTAACCTTTGACGTAGGGCCACTCTTTCAGAGATATCGCCATAATCAACTTTTTTAGCATCTTGTAAGAAGTATTTCTTATATTTATCCATCCAGACGTAAGCAACGCGCAGTGAATTTTTAAGCATGGTATCGTGTTGATCATCACCACCGTAAGGTCTACGTCTACGGAATACGTGTCCCACGCGGGAACACGGAATTAATTCTATACTGCCACCACACATCCATATCTAAAAATTGTTAATAATATTATCTGTACTATAATAAAATATTGTTAATAAAATTAATTGATATTTTTTACCCTAAATGAGATTTCTAAATTTTCACCACCCCACACATCCATCCCAGAATCATATTCGCCTAATTCTATAAAGTATTGTCGATCCATTGCAAATAATCCTCCAGCCATAGTTGGGGACCTACAATAAGATAATATATTATTATAAAGAAATAGATAATATAAGTGTTAACTCACTTGATAGGTTTCACAAAGTCTTCATCATGAATTAGAGTGCCTACAGGCAAGTTGTCCCATTTGAAATGCAATCCCCAATTAAAACCACCTCTCACTAGAGGACTACTGGTATACTGAAATGTATCTGCGTTAATAATATCAATAACTGGCATGGGTACAATAGTTCTTGATATAGCAATCCTTGAGAGCAAAGGTTCTATCCACATCTTATTAACTTCTATGTGACTATCCAGGAAGATCAACACTTTGCCAGTAGCTCTTCTAGCTCCAAACATTCTAGCCCGGATCAAACCCTCTCTTCTTTCAGTCTTGAATAGCTTAACTTTCCCGTTAAAATTATTATTAACGTAGCCATTTATTCTCTCGTGCAATGCATCACTTTCACTCCAATCGTTAACCAAAATAATTTCATGCAGCAAGACTTGTGGTGTTCTGTCAATAATGGAGTGTAATGATCGCAACAGTGTTTGATAATGCTCATTGTAGAAACAAATCACAATGCTTGCATTTGGTAAATTCTTTGGAAATGTTTGCTCTTTACAAAGCTTGTGTCTTGTATCAGGGATTTCTCTTTGGAGACTGAGGTTATCGGATACTAGTATATTGAATGCATAATTTTTGTAGCCCTCATCGCGTTTTTGTTGCTCTGCTATATTCCTTACCATTCCAAGCTCCTCAAGACCTGAAAATCAATAAATGGTAATGGAATGCAGACATAACTGTGTGTCTTCAAAGTATGAAGAGTAATACCTTGACCCAGAGTGACAGATGGTTTAACTGGTAATGGTTGCAATTGTTGCAAGAGTTTTTCACTGTTTTTGTAAGGTTGATTTAGTTTTTTACCCTTAGAATTGTAAGCCTCGTTACCATTAGATTCTTTATGATGAAATTCAGGTATGGAATTATCACGTAGTACTAATTCGCCTGTATGGTCATGATTAACTCTCTGATCAAATACAGACTCTTTTAGAGGTCTAGAGAAATCAGCTACAAACATTGTTGGATTTGCTGTATTTGAATTCTGAGACAATCTTGAATAAAGGTACAAGCTGAAGGCCCAGGTGGCAGATGCTATTATTATTCCTGATATAAAGGAGGCATACCTTGTTGAAATCATCTAAAAATGATCAAGAAAGTTAATTGTAGAAAACAATATAAAAAAATGTTTGAAGTGATACTTTTTACCTTTAAAAATACAGCAATTCCAATATTACAATTAGAAGTGTATTATATACAATGATCATAATATAGATATTAATACATGATACAAAACCGATCTACGCAATGGTGCAAACTGCTAATTTACCTTGCATAAATTGTTTCACAGCCACAGTTATAAACATTCCATATATTCAAACTTAAAGACTATGGAAATCATGTGTTATGCGACATGGACGCCATTTTTAATACATGGGAAAGACAGCTGTTTAGTCAGGCAACTATGATCGTCACACAATTTTATCGAACAGCATGAAATATTCGAAATTCAACATTGAATTTGAATAACGGAAGAATATGATACACGCTGTG
The DNA here is from genome assembly GCA_036026315.1 of Trachelus stipa. Classification (NCBI taxonomy): domain Eukaryota; kingdom Metazoa; phylum Arthropoda; class Insecta; order Hymenoptera; family Cephidae; genus Trachelus; species Trachelus stipa. The sequence goes on from JAYRCB010000359.1 coordinate 3,309,162, forward strand.
GTATGCTAGAATTCATATATCTACAATACTGTCAAGTAAAAATTACTGTTTCAAACTATTCTACAAACAATATTCGTTACACAACAGCCCCTGTGGCCTAATGGATAAGGCATCGGTCTCCTAAACCGGGGATTGTGGGTTCGAGTCCCACCAGGGGTACAGGTATTCTTTTTTTCTAATGTACTAGGCAATGTATAGTTAACAATTATGATTGTCAAATATTTCATAAATCATATTTTTCCTTCCTATTATTAGCATCCATTTTCTAGAGGTAGAATAAAAACATATCCAAAACGAAGATAATTTTTGTTTTATTTTATTCAATGCAGTAGAATTCAGAAAATATAACAAGCATTTAATCACTTTCATAAAATAATACGCACGAAACAGTGCTTTTTATATTATAAGAATTTTAAAACAGATGAGATGCAGTAGAATATAAATTTAATTTTATATTTTATTGTATTATTATTTACTAGTCATGTTTTTACAATATAGTCAGTTCCAATATCTACAAATATGGCAATTCTTACTTAGATGGTTCATCTTCCACTTTCTCATCTGTTTTATAATGGGTTATGAATCTAGCTGATGGATCTGATATACCCTTTATCCATCGTGGCATCCAAAAGTATGGAGTAAATTTTTCTGCTTGTCCACCATAATGAGATTCAAAAACTTTCCTACAATGAAATATTTAGTTTTCAAAGACTGTTGAAACCAGGAAATTTCTTAAAATATATTCAGTGTCTGATATTTAACTTTGGTACCTGTAATAAAGCGCTTCTTTTGTTTCCGGAGTACAGTGAGGGTAGGTAACATAAGCTTGCTCCAACTCTACATCCTGAACACGATCTTCTATTAGATCCTGGATTATTTGGAACAGCGACTTTTTTATCGAAGCAACACCATCACTAAACGCTTCCTTGTGTCTCCATAAAATGTTTGAAGGTAATAAGTCAGTGTTATCAAAGGCAGATCTCAGTAAATGTTTTTCAATGCTATCTAATGAACAAAATGTATGAATTTAATTAGTGAGATTTAAAGAAACTACCTTTTCTTTAATTATATCCCACCTTGAGGCTGCCTTAAAGCAGGATCTAATGAAAGGTAATAGTTTGTAAACTGTAGATCTAAAAAGGGTACTCGGAGCTCCAAACTAAACGAACTAGTTGTTCTATCAGCTCTCAATCCATCATACAAATAAATATCCTTGAGCAATCTTAATGATTCATTGTGAGCATCAATTTTATTTGGTGCATCCCGGAAGTAAATATAGCCTTGTGCCAATTCGTCGGCACCCTCTCCACTAAATATCACAATGGTATCAGTGTTACGTTTAATATACCTTGAAATTAGGTACATTCTGCAAATTAAATTAAAGTTATACAGTGATATTTACAAAATTGGTTACATTAAATCTTGAACCGTTAAATTATAATTTTACCCAATGGAAGCGCGGATTGTGGTAATATCAAAAGTTTCTAGTTGATAAATCACGTCATCCAACACTTCTATAACATCTTTAGGTGTAAAACTAATTTCATGATGATCAGTTCCAAGGTATTCAGCAACCTGTGATGAGTGAATATTGAAAGAACAAAAATAAATGTTTGATCGGTTTCATTGATTTTTTAAAACACTAAATAACGACCTGTCGTGCTGCCACAATATCTGGACTGTCACCCATTCCGATTGCAAAACTTTGAATTTTATAAGGAAAATTATTTGCTTTGGAAAGTTTAACAAGTAGTGCTGCTACTAAACTGGAATCAAGTCCACCGGATAACAAACAGCCAATTCTCCTGTCTGCCATTAGGCGCTTTTCTACAGCTGCTGTTAATAATTTCCTAATGTTCCCATGAACGTCCTTAGGACTCAAAGCTGACAAAAAATTGTTATGTTAGCTTCTTTGTTATATGGTTGAGACAAATGTGAATATTCTATTGTACAAGTAAAACATGACGTAGGACAGCATAAAAATAGAAATCTAAATAAGACATACTATTCCAAGAAATATATTCTTGAAACTTTGGCTTGTCACCAGGCTTGTGATAATTGACACTTGTCAAAAGTTTCGTTTTTCCATCTGGTAAAATTTCATATTCCTCGTAATGTCCTGGTGGGAATGGTTCGAGAGTCCAATCACTTGGATAACTTTTTATTATATCCATAAGACCCTAGGCAATGGCGATTTTTGTTGCATTTACGATTTACAACGATTGATGATATATTAATTATTTTAGTCAATCCTAATTACCTTGCTTTCTGAGCATATACCCAATTGACCATTTTTGTCCCTCAATCGGAAAAGGGGCCTTATACCATAAGGATCTCTGGCAATAAGAATTCTTGATCTCTTAATGTCTAGTAAACAAAATGCAAAGACGCCATCCAAAGCCTGAGCTGTGGCATCTGCACCTAGTTCCTCATAGACATGCATAATCACTTCGACATCACATTTTGTTATATATTCAAAATCATACTGTTTTTTTAACTAAAAGAAAATTCTATAATGTATTCAAATTTTATTATAGGAAAATATGTATCAAATTCTTTAGTGGATATTTACCCTTGCATAGTTGTACAATTCTCCGTTGCATATCAAAAACAATTGTGGATATTTGTGCAATCTCATTGGTTGCATTCCACAGAGTGAATCCATAATAGAAAGTCTATGAAAGGCAAGATAACCATTCTGCAAGTAAAATACAGTATTTATGATAAGGATGTATAAAAATATGATTATTAGATGGGACTCCAGTAGAAAAACTTACTTGAACCCGACTATCAAATTCTATTTTAAAGGCATCTGGTCCTCGATGGGATATTTTGGGAAAGTTGTGGCATGCACATAAGAGTCCATTGTTGCCAAAGCCAAACAGTGCCCAAATACCACACATTATTAGTCTCTGAAAAGTTCATTCAATAAATCTTAGAAAAATTAATTCAAAATTGCTCATATAAAATATATAAAGTTCAATACTTTCTAATAATTTTTATTACATATGTTAAGTAATTTGGTAGTAAGTACTAAGCGTACATAGTTTTTAAATACACAAACTAGATGAATATGGACAAAGAAAGATTGACACAACGTTCAAATGACCATTAGAAAATTTTTAGATAAAGTATCAGATCAATTTTAAACATTAAACATTAAACATATCATTAAAATATTTTATAAAATTTCATAAGGCATCTAATAATAAAAATAATCGTTTAAATCTTACCAGCAAAAATAGATACCAAGTAAATAAATGAAAATATGTATTTGCAGTTTATCAAAGAATGCTCAACAAACTGTACAATATTCCTAAATTAACACGTTGAGTGCCACGTCAGTCATCTGCAACTGACAGTAAAATTTCCGTGCAGGCCGCCTCAGTCGCTGGTGACTAATAATGTAAAATATGATATAAAACTGCTACGATAAGAAGTAATTGTCTTAATTTTGTTTACACACCTGCAGCAAGTAAGTTTCAATTTGTTAGTAGTACGCTTCGCATTGCTATACCACAATACCAGCGTACTTCTAAGCAGTGTGCGTGGCCTGACGGGGATAATTCGCGTGGCACTCAACGTGTTAAGTAAGGAACTAAAAAGTAATAACTTCATACACAAAATGCACTTGATACGGTCGAAGAAACACGTGGACACAAGAGCAATATATATAGTTAAATGACGCATGCGCTCTCATTGTATATGTAGGATGATGCAAGAAAATATTAAAGTAATACTACATATAATACATATATTTCATTTCAAACGACAATTATTCTAATCACAAAAACTAAATTAATCAGGCCACATCACATATGATAGATTTCTAAACTTTAAAGACCGTTGACTAACTGAGGGTTAACTGCGAAATTATCGAATCAGATGCCCCTGTTCAAAAAATTTCGAAATATATTCCAAAGGTACCGATATTTCATGGGTTAATCATGGATTAATGTCGTATGTAATACTCGGTTAACTTTGGTGAGACCTTCTCTTAAAAAGGCCGCAACCATTAATTTTATGAAAAAATAATATTAATATACCGATAGGAGAGCTAAAAATATCTAGTGCGTATTAAGAATATTCAAAATATTACAAACCAATAGAATAATAAAATACTTAAATGCATTAAGGAACTTTATAAATAAACTTTTAGTTATTGGAGAAAAATTTGAATTCAAGCCAGTCAAGCGTAATTTTTATGAAATTCAGAGTCGTTTAAATCGTGGAGATGTGACTATTTACTAAAAAGTGGTACTCGCGAAACCGTTAGAACTAATAAAAAAAAGTTAATTTTCATAATTTTTAAATTCATTATCGACAACTATATTAAATCTAGTTTAAAACGAGAACAATTAAAGAGTCGTTCTCAATTAGAATCGCATACGTGACCGTAATAGTATTCACATTTGGCAACGACAGTTGTCCCATTTTGTAATTGATAAAGCTAAGGGGCCGTTCTATCGAGCAGTCATTGTCGGGACGTTCAAAGAACTTGCGAACCTTCAATAAAATAATAGGTAATAAGAAATACAATTAATTATAATATTTAAATAGCATTTCTATTGTTATGATACGATATAATTATCTAATTTGAATTTTAACTGCCTTCTGAATGTGTACAGAACAACGGAGTTACACGAATCCAACTGGATAATACAATATGCAGGTCAGTCAATAAATATACCGATCAGAGTATTACGAGTAGAACATTAAAAGTAATAGTATATTAATTTAAAAATAATTCTTCGCTAAATATTTTAGACTTCCATCGAAAAAGGCAAGATCTGCAAAAGTGTATTGAACATTTCCCGCCAATTGCCCTGGAACCCGCATGTCCGTTACTTCAAGGTTACACCATTAGGTACAACAGGGTCGCATCTTTCTCCATCAGATTTAAACAAAGAGATGAAGCGTGCTGTTGTCCTGTAAGTATAAAATGTTAATTATATATATAGTATGTATTTCATATATGTATATTGCAAGTATATCATAGTAAGTAACGCTCAAGTAACGCTCACTGGTTAAGGCGAGAGAATTCCTCGATTTTTTATTAAATGTCAGGCCAGGGTCCAGCTGGCAACCTGAGTTTGGCTATCTTCAGAATTTTCTCTTTGCATAGTCCAGAATCATTAGCAAAGTAATCAAAAGAGATAATCTTACGCTAGTGAAATTTCACAGTCTTCATCAACGTGACGATTTATTCGATTATAGAAGCCCTAGGTGTGTATGCAAGACACATTATACTTGAGGGTGTAGTACCACAAATGCCAAGTGTTATTCTTGCAAAAATCATAAGCGACCAAGTACTGATACTGGGCATAAACTAATCAGATGTGAAGAACAATTATATAGGTATACATGTTTATACTGATAGGTATATACATATCTACCAATTCCTAAATAATGGCTTTATTATTGATTACCCCTACTCAGTTATTGGGTTTTGTTTAGCTCGTAAATTACTATTAATTATGATATATTATTATAGTAATGTAGTGAGTCTGATGTCTTTAGAACTGACGCGTATATATCTACATAGGTTGGATGAAAATAAAACTATTTGTACGCGTGACCTGATGCCGCAAGGTACTAGCTGAGGAATTTTATTTGTCGGTCTACCACGTGGTAAGGTGACGCCAGAGCCGCATTCCTTTTGGATTGAACTGAAATTTCGTTTGATCTGTATAAATTTTGTTGCAATTTTTTATCGCTTATTATATCCATGTATGTAATCAGGTAATGATATTGACTCTTACAGGAGCTATGAGTAAAGAGGAAATTATTGTTAGAACAGCACTGATTATCGTTAGCAATTGAATAGTCTTTCAAGAGATTATTGAAAACTGTTGAAATCATGATGTTACATGCATTTTAATTATGCAAGATTTGTGATCATTCTACGACTACTCACTGAACCTATTTAAGCCTACCATCGCGTAATTTAATCCCTGTCGTAAATTTGCAGTTTGCCAGTTTCTATATTGAAATCACATGTACCTTAACTTTATTTTATGTACGTGCACGCATAGTCAGGTCTGTAAGTAAAGAACTTGAGAGCCCCAGGCCTATTCTTGGGGATACGAAGTAATTATGACAAATGCTTAGGTCAATTATAATATCTTTGTAAATTCTTCTAACGTTTTCCTCTTTATTGGTGTTGTCAATTTTACTTTTATTATACAACGGAAATTATTGCTCAACCAATTTTAGCATTGCTCAATGCTGATGTGAAAAGTTCATTGGCAATTTATAAGGTCGTTGCTAGGCGATATTAATACCTATTATTTAAAGTGTTATTATTTTTTACTTGTGATTTATTAGGTATTCAATCTGTTATATATCTAAAACTAGGCACAATGCGTTACTAAATAACTAAATTTGGAAAGTTCAATTTAATACAGTAGTTGACTTTTATATGATTGTTCAGATTATTTAAAAATAATAATTGTTACGTATTATTGTGCTAAAGACTGGAATTATATTTTTGAAAAAAGTCGCTTTTACGTATTGTCTAGCAAAATTTTCAAAGAATTACACGAAAAGAATGGAATCTCTATTTGAAATGTACAGCACGAGATTTGCAACGCTTCCTAATCCTATTAACGAGCCTAGCCTGTCTTCGAGCGTCGGTAATGAAGAAAAAAAAAAGGAGAATGAAATTAAGGCTTGACCTTCTTAAGAGAAGTGCATTTCGTAAAAATAGAAAACGTTATATCAATGAATTTCTGAGTACTATAAGGCTCTATTGATGAACATCCCAGTTAATATTAATAATACAAAGAGTAAACAAATTTAAAAGAAAATTCTAATAACTTTTAACGTGCTAAATATCGAATGTTAAAAACTATCAATCCAAAAATACAGAGTTCAACTATGGAATAAACGATTCGATATTTCGGTTTTAGTATGAAGCATTTATCAACACGCGTGTACCCAGGACTTCTCGCAGTTTAGTCGAATTTTCTCGAAACAGCGGTTATCGATTAATTAGCCTACGATACAAGAGAAGTTTGAGCCTTAAAGCATAAAAACTAGCATGAACGTGATGCGGGGAATGAACAAATAGATATTTTCTAAAAAAAACCGAATGATTGAAGAATCCATCGATGAGTGCGAGAGAGTACGCTGCGTTTCGTTCATATATGCTGCGTTGGATAGAGGAAGTGGGGAAGTCGGGAAAGGGACAGATGCGTGCGTCGAGTTGCGTGGCGACGCCTGCGTCCTTTAGTGGCGCACGGTGGCGCCTACGACGGCGAGCGATCGAACTGCGCGGCTGTGGGTACTCGCGGGGCGCACTCGCCGCTTTTCCTTTCCGGTTTCCTTTTTATTATTTCCGAGGAGCCGTTTTTGCGGCGACTCGTGAACGGGTTCATCGGCAACTGTCCTACGCCCACGGAAACGTCCTTACGAACGAGGCCGTCGAGATTCAGGGTGGCTAAGAGAAGTAAGGAAAGCCTTTCCGGTGTTTCGGTCGGTCAGCTGCTACTACTACACGACGGTCGGAGTGCTACTCGCCCGTGGCAGCTCACTGGCTCTCGTGGTTTGCGGGTTCGCCTTGTCTACGAGTTACAAGTTATAAGCAGTCGGCGCTCGCCAGGGCTCTCGCGAGGATGTGCGCGGACGCCGTACGTTTTCCTGGTTTCGAGTGTGCCATCAAGAGTACGACCGTCCAGGAGTCCACCGATCCCAAGGGCTCCTAGCTCCTGAGTGTAATCAAGTCGAGAGTATCAGTAGTGCACGCGAACCGCTCCCAGTGCAGGGACTCTTCGCCCGGGATTTTCGAAATTTTATTTGAACACTTGGAGGACAACCCTTACGGTATATCTTTCATAATCATTGATATTTAAACATCTGGTATAGTGTATCGGTATTGTAGTGAAAGGACATATTATCACTGGATATTGTCCTGGTGAATGAGTGCATTTTTCAAGATTTCATAGAAATATTACTCTATAGAACCGATTCAGTCGATATTTTCTTGGTGAAGAGTGTATTTCAGAGAATATTTACGAATTTGAGCATAAGGATTGGCTAAAGGAAGTGTTGCTACTGGTGTTTTGATATAGCAATAGGAAAAGAGAGAGGCTTTTGAAAGTCCATACAGTAAATACGAGTATAGTAAGATTATTCGTGCTTCTAGCCGGTTAAAACACATCACTCGAAAATTTATTTTACGGAGTCTCTTTTGACCCACGGGGTGTGAAGAAGTATTCTGGCGCAGCCCTTACAACGGAAGCATATCCATGTTCAACGTGGCCAGTACAACTCAAGTTGGAGTATATAAAAAATATAAAATTTCACGTGCAAATACTGTATAGTGGCTCTGCTTAAAGCAAAAAAAAACGAGAAATAAACAACAAAATCTTATTCTATATAATTTGGAGTATTTAAAATACCTGTGTTTCAACTGGTCTTCATATACTTGGGAACATCAAGGAAATAGTCTGTTGGGAGCAAAAAAAGTAATTTCTACAATTTTCCAAAAACAAGCTGAGATTCTGTTTAGTAACGTCATCGTGAACTAATTTCTAACAATCGTTAAATTCCAATAACTCTAAAGAAAGTCGATAAAGATCTAAACAAAAAAAAAGAAGTCTCCGCTTATTTTTCTCTTAAGCTGAATATAAGGACTGTTTCTACATTCACGCGCACGTTCATTTAGAAATATTTGAAATATCGATAAGATATATCCAAACAATGATCATCACGTAGAAATGAATATTTTGAAGTCCACGGTCTAGCGTGAGCACAGGGTATGTTCTTTTAACCTACGTTATTATTTATATATACATGCGATATATTGGGCGAGCTCTTCTATATATAAAAAAAAATTCTCAGCATTGACATGGCCCTATAGCGCATGCCGACTACTCTGCTTCACAAATGATGCTACAAATACATATGTATACATATATCTAAACGTATATTATACAAGTATATCAAGTATACCAAGTGCAACGTTACTTAGCAAATCGACAAGAGTAGTTGAGATTCTCTCCTTCTCATAATTTCTCTCTTGTAAAAAAGAAGTACTTAAATCGAATTTCCAGCGAATTTCAAAGTTATTGTCAGTATACATAAAAAGTAGTTTTAAAATGTCCAACAGTCATTGACTAGTCAACGAGTATATTAGAGCAGTTCTTGCTAATTGATATTTGTCGTGGCTACTTAAATTGTGCGAGTTAAAATGTGAAAAAAAGATTTTTAACGCCTAATTCATTCGTGTAATATAAGATTTGTGTGTTTACGTGGAAAGGTGAAGCGATTAAGTTGACCCGTGAATCTTTGTGCCATTTTAACGTCATCTAGAAGTCTCCCTAAGGATTTCTTAGTTGGCTGAAGGAATCTACAATATTCATCGTTAATCGGCATTCATTGACTCCAGAGGATTTCTTCAACGAGACGTCGCGACTTGAAATCAAGGTAATTCATTTTCTATAATCTCATCCATCATAAATTTCATATCAATTGACCCATTTGATTTTCTGTCCTTCATTTACATATGCTATATGTGCTGTATAATATGTGTATCAAAGTAGAGATCGGGAATTTTAATAAAATAATGAGGCCATTTTGAAAGTGTTTCTGCAAGAAAAATATTTGTCTTATCATATAGAAAATTTCACTCTAAACTTCACTTGACATTTCTTTTTGCTTTTCAAATGAGTTGGAAGGATATCATTAGAATCCTCTACCATATTAAATGAATTCCACTTCCGCTTCCGTTACAAGAGATAAAAATGGAATGACGTACACCTAGAGCAACTCAAGTCGCCATTGCCGCCACGAGAAACTCGTCGAGTCGACCTTGCGCGTAACACGTGGCGTCGTAAGGCAGGTCGTGCTTTTCTTCTCTTCTTTTATCTCACTCTCTTTTACCGTTATTCAACACATCTATCACTTTCTCACTACTCAGTTAAATCAGTCAGTAAGATATTTCGTTTCGTCAGCATCAAACACTCCAGAATCTAATATAGTTCTATCGCCTTACGCGTAGCCTGTAGCGATGAATAATAACAATTTTTGCTTCGTTTTCCTGCATAATCATTTTGAGCAAAGTTCTCCAACCTTCATTAAATCTGAGCAAATTTATTTCCCCATAGTGAAGTCTTAATAATGTCAGGCGGCCCTAAAACGTGAAGCCTGCCCAAGATCGGCCATTGGTATAGGATATCACGATGGCCGTAAACCGTATTAAACGCAATGCGGATGTAACACTCCAATATAGGTACAAATACTTTGGAGGTTAGGTCCCATAGTCTTGCAGGTAACCGCAGTACAGATATAGATACACAAAACGTGCATGGATAAGATTCACAGGATTTATGTCGATAAAAGAGTAATTCACTGATTTTAGTTTATCGTGGTTAGAGTGCCATTTAGAGACCATTTCATAATGCTGCTTTCAATTGAATACTTCTTACACCCAAGACGTGTGCTGATTGGTCATGTAAATAGTGCGTTAACAATTTTACCCCAGTGATTACCGTTCTCTATTATGCTATGGTTAGAGTTAGGCATTTCTTAATGGCATATATTGTCACAATACCACTTATCTCGATACTTTTGAGTGAATCAATTATAATTAATTCAAGTATCGATATGGCGTTAATAAGTAGATAAATATTCTATGCGTGAAGAAGTATATGCCTCTTTATACAAGGCAATGCTTATTTGAACATTGCTTAGGACTTCGTTGCGATTAACTTTTATAAATGTAGTCAGTTTTGACATTTGGTTAAAAAAGACTATTTAAGTGACAGACACTCCTCGGTCAAACGTATACGTAACCAGTGTTTTCTGTTTTTAGTAATAGACCTGTAAAATATTATTTCACTTTGCAGCTGTCATATACTTCATTTCCGGCGAAAGATGCACCTAGATTTAAATTTCATTTAGCGGAAGGCACGTTATCTTATTAGAAGGAAGAGCCGACGATAACAAGGTGTTTGCAGTTTTAACGTATTTTAATACAGTCAGGATACTGCCACGGTACAAACTTAAGGCGGGAATATTATTTTTTGTTCACACATTACCATCGTTTGTACGTAGTTTATGATTTGAAGATTTTTCCTTTGACAGGGCATTACTATCTTTTTTTTCACAACTACTCCTAGGGAAACTATCGTAGCGCCACCCTCGAGTAACGGCGAATGTCGGAGACAACGGATCGAACGAGCGCGCAGCTTGGATTGGAGGGTGAAAAATTGAGTAGCTCCACGAATCCTCTGCGACTCTGCTACTTCAGACTATGCGTTGATCCCGTTTACATTATTTCCAGATATTTGAGGAAACGTTTAAAGACTGATAATATCGTGCGTTCAACGTCGGATGAAAAATTATTTTTAACGCAGGTTCTTTGTACGTATACATATCTCAACGTAGACTTTTAGGGGCTCGGTAAACAACTGAGTTTACCTCTATTCTCAATTTCCTTCTCGTTGCTCTCATTATCTACTTTCTACTTTTCAAATGTTCTTGCAGACAGTGGATAATGATGCTAATGGCTACCACTTAAACGTCTTGGAGATTATTATTGTTATTAGACTTGAGGTACGAAGCTTTACCTACTAATGAACTCAGAGTACCCTTGTAAGGAGACTATAGTATTGAAAATTGGGTATCGTGACTTCAAAATTCATTCCTTACTGCCGTTCACATGTATGGCAATTTAATAAGCTCATAAGTAGCTTTGATCTTAAGATCACTCGTTCATCTAGCTTGGAGTGGATATCAATGAGTACCAAATCACGTTTTATGGATCGCGAAGAGCGCGATCACAAAGGAGTTCTTTTGTAGCGAAAAAATTTTGATAGTCGTACAGTCGGAAACAAGATAAAGGACCACGACTGGCGCGCCTTATAAAAGTTTATTAAATTTCTTCAAAAATGAAATAAGGATATAGGCAGAAAACAGTATGCAGCGAGAAAGAGAAGAGTTAACGGTATTGAATATTCCAGTGTAAAGGCTGTTTCGCACGAATCGCGTGACGATTGTGCCGATTTATTTAAAGATAACCTCGATACAAAGGCGCGTTTCTCGAATAGATTCGTCGAGTGAACTTATTAATGTAGCCGCGTGACAGCATGAAATTCCGCGTGCTCGATTCTCAAATGAGCAAAAGTGAATGACTGTGAAATAACAAGATTTCTTGGACACCATTTGGGCATATTAATAATGGAAAATATTATATGTCATAATTAATATATCCCGCGAATTGAGAGAAATATTTTTATTCAACGTCACTGTCGTCATTCCGAATGTCTTTATTAAAACGTTCACCACGTGACTGTATTGTCAGCATAAACATTAAGGCAGTTTATAAGCCAGACGGTAGACTTTATAAACACTTTAATGTATCCCAACACCCACTAATAGTCCATAATATCTTGGTAAATGCGTCGGCACGTGTGCAGATTTTTTTTGGATTTTGAAAAATTTTGCGGTAAATAATATTCTCACTGTTTGCACTTTGAGATTGAAAAGTCCTAAAAAAAAGTTTTGAGACAAGAATCTGTATAGTATTCAATATATTCGTAGGATGCATACCCGTTGTTAATTCAGAGTGGGTTTTCAAGATGGCGTCGATGTGGTAGGGACCGCGAAATAATTCATAATAATAACGAGAATATGTACATACATAGCCATTCTATCCTCTGACAAGGCTACTGTATTACGTCCTGGCAAACAATGAATAAAACGCCAATAGTAGTAGATCCGTTCCACGTCCTTCTGATCGCATTACTTTTTTTCTCTCTTGGTCTCCGTTCGTGGGTCACCCCTTTTCTCCGGTCTTTCGTTTACGACTCCCACGTGAGTTATAGGCACATGTTACGTGCATGCGCAGGTACCCTTACTCAATGGAAGAACTTGAACAGGTTAGTGTAATGGATTTCTCGCCTTCAGGCGGAATCGTGTTTTCCTCTGATTATTACTCCTGATTTCTCTTGTGATTATATATCGACCTACTTCTATACAGTATATCAATTATGAGGACGGTAACTTAAGGTCTTGGAGAATGAGTGGTATTACTTATATTAATTTTCCATCGCGCATTAGAATGTTAGACTTTCAATATATTCGGAATTAATTTTTTTTCCATATCTTTTTACTCTGATTTATTATTTTTTTTTTCAATCCTCAATGGAAATTCGGCAGAAACTCCAGTGAGAGGAAGAGTGACTTAGCACTAGATTTAATGGTTGCGTGACATTTAATGTCTTTACGATCGAGTGAGCGACAAGTCGAGTGTAAAATTATTACGCGCCTTACGTGGCGTACGCATGGAGCGACTCGCGAATAAGTAATCATCGCCCTGAGGGCAACAGCGAGCTCACTTCCATTCCTATCAACTGTACGTATAAGTTCGACTATCTTATTCGAGCCATCTCACGCGGTCGTGAGACTCGCGAAAAATTATTTCGAATCGAACGACTCTTGCGAAGTCCATGGAGAAAGTCTAAGTAGTCGTATACTTTGTATCTTATTCCTTTGTACTGCGAAGAGATATTGCATTTTTAGTGAAGGATTGAGATTTTGAAGAAAAAAAGTACCCCACGAGGTCTCTGATACAAATCGCAAATTTATTCAGTGGATTTTCAAACGTTCGCGTTATATTCCCGTTTGTTATGCGACTAGTGAACACGTGTTTTGCGCATAAGAGCCGACAGAGCTGCAGCATATTGTATTCGATTTCCTGTACTCTCTAAATTCCATACTCCAAATTACCATACACACGATTATTGCGAATTTAGAATTTATACTTCATTTTTCTTCTATAAACCTATACCTAATTCGCACACTAATTGGTAACCTCCTGTCAAATTGACGTCAGACTGACGTAAGTAAGAAAAACACAATTTCACATGCATCACGCACATACCTACGCATGTCATACGACAGATTCAAACTACACCACGAGTTAGTGAAGACTCGGTTAAAAAAAATTAAACCAAAAAAAATATGAAAATCAATGGAATTCCTCAATCCGCGCTACGCGTCGGGCTCCGTCATTCATTCTCACAATAGACAAAGATCCGTCAATAGAAAATAAACGTCCGTTGATGGATCGCATCTATCATAAACGCGTTCCTATATCCTAGATAGAAAATCCGTAAACAACACGAGGACTTATAGTAGGTACAAGCAACGGTACGGCCGAGCAGCCTACACTTTTCCCAGTAGGTTGCGTAATACGGCAAAACAGCTGTTTCCTACGCGTGCACCTGCTTTTCTAGACTGGTGCCTATCGCATGTTCAGAATGATCCTGGGACGAGAATCTTACCCAAGTAAGAAGAGGGCACGGATGAGTGGATCCGTGTTAAAACAATTGCTCCCTGTTATGGGTTGCCTTAGGCTGGGCCATTTTCTTTCTGCTATCGCCATATATGTATGTTAGATCTAAAGAAAGATTATACACAAGGTACTACTAGGGTCGCGCAAGTCGGCCAGGTATTCCGACGGTGTTTGTTCCGGCTGTTAACGAGCACCGAAATAGACGGCGCACCAGAGTAGGTACCGGGTCTCTTCGTTCTCGTCGAGGCATCCAGGCGGACAATCAACATCGTACAAACACGTAACCTCCCCCTTAGCAGATAGGCAGGGTGCCCAGGACAGCGGGGTAGATTGATGCTCTTACGTAACGCTTTCTACCTTGGAATTGATTATACTATTGAGTCCGTCGTTGGTACCCATGTTAATTACAGTCACGGTCCACGTAGATACGTATCGATCTGAATCTTCCTGTATGCTATAATATACGACGAATACAGGTCTGCGGAGCGTAACGTGTTAATGCAGGGCGTCGCGACGCCATGCGTATATCCACAATGTAATCACCTATCCCTTCTGTGAATTTGGCTCGGTATTTACGTAGGGATGGAAAAACAGAATTTCATACTGAATTTTTTTTACTCGTCTGCTGCACTGCAGGAGGAAGGAATAAACGTAATTAAAGAGCAGGTCGACTTTATTTTTTCTATTTCTTTGAAGAAAGTCATCGTATCTCGTCTATTATTTCGCACGGGATCCGCACTGTTATTATTAGAATTTCGAACGTTTCGAGACTTATTCAATTCGTTATACACCGTAGGCGGTTTTTAAGTATACTCTTTCGACACGTTTCGAATATTCTTCCTTTTGGCTATTCTCAGGAATTTTATTATTATCTATCAGGCATTTATCGGTTTTGAAAAAATTAATAAACTTCACCGATGCTTCTCGATAATGATGTACGTGTATCTCACGGGTAGTACAAGTCTTTTTTTTTAATACATTCTTATAACCTCTATTGATCGTTAGGTGGTCGGACTGTGAGTATTTCTTTGTAAGTGCTCACTGTATTGTTATGCTATTAAGAAAATTAACGCGACGCTTGTCATTTTTCGGGAATACTCGAGCCTCGGGTCTCTGATACTTTGAGTCTTATGAAATCGGAATCAACGCGTCATTCTTAAGAATGTAAATAGTACCGTATAAGTATGCATATGTGGTCTCGAGAATTTAAATATATTTTACATAATTTTTTTGTAATCTTTCACTTTTTCTTTTGCTGCCAGTTCCAATAATCGATTCACCAATTCGTCAGATCTAATCGCTGCCTAATATCACTGACATAACCTACACGAATTATCAAGGCACTCGGTCACCCGTCAAAGAGTCTCGCTCGCGCAAGAATACTTGCTCGTGTCGCGACGCGTGCCAAAGAAGTTCGGCTGGGTTAAGTCGCCACTGTGTTGAACAATCTAGAAAGTCGTTTTATACGCGGCGAACACAAGGGCTTTCCGGTTTCTACTTTGTACTTCCTTACCGGATGAGAGTAGGGCGCATCCTTCGACTCAAGAACGATTGTCCAGTGGAATATTACTCGGGCGAACGGCGCTTCCTAGTCGTATGGAAAATTTGAGGTTTGGCCGAAGGAAAATGGTCGTTGCTTTGAGTCGACGATGAATGGAAGACCAGGACGAGTCTTCGCTAGACAACCTGGCGACGCGAATAGCCGAGGTAGTCGCGTCATTCGTGCAAAATTTCCTACAAACGAACCACGCTCCGCCTCCCACGACTCGTGGGATTTGGCACGGCTCACTCGCGATAGAAATTGTTTGCTCGCTGGCTACGAGCGTCGACTGATACGATAGCTGAGGCTGACGCTGGTCCAACGAGAACACGATTGTCCTTGTGGAAGATTTGCTGTAAAACTTTTACGGAAACTGTAAAACTTTATATTTTTTTTTTCATCTCGATGATTTAGTCGCTGATTTTATTTTCCTTGGCGATATAACGTTGTCCGAAAGGTATCTTCTATATTTTTCCTTCGGCTGCTATATTCCAGTGTTGAATATAAAATTATTTTTTCGGTACTTCATACAAAATTTATATCTATTATTTTATCTTAACGTTATTCGTTCGATTTGTCGCGGCACTGCGTGCTCCGTCATTTTATTCTACTTCGTTAG
The DNA here is from genome assembly GCA_036026315.1 of Trachelus stipa. Classification (NCBI taxonomy): domain Eukaryota; kingdom Metazoa; phylum Arthropoda; class Insecta; order Hymenoptera; family Cephidae; genus Trachelus; species Trachelus stipa. The sequence goes on from JAYRCB010000359.1 coordinate 3,325,623, forward strand.
ACAGAATTAGAAGCATCTTTATCGAGACAGCGTGTAACTCTAGATTTAATTTGCGTACCGACAAGTGCGCGCTCGTTGACATTTTAAGCGCTCCATTACAAAACGTCAGAAGCCACGTGCTTGCGCACTACCGATACGTCTCGGTTACGTTGGGCATATCGGACGTGCCTTGTGTTTGTGTCGCGTTTACACGACAGTGAGTAATTGCGTGAGTCAGTATGACGATCAGTTTTATATTTGTAATATACACATAACAGTGCTCGCGAAGCATATTTCTTTGTGACATAAATAAAAATTGGTCGGTGCTTCAGTGTGCTTTTTGCAAAACTACTGCTACTAGGTAATTTCGTGTAACGCCTTACATCGTCTAGGCGAGTGGAGTAGGGTAAACGGTATTGGTCGTTGTATCGCGAAGTCCTGGTTGACTGTTGCGAAGTTGTACGGCGCTCCCTCTTACACGACTAAAGAATTAATTAAATTTCGAAACGCTCGTAGGAACGTGAAGTGAATTGGCAACCAGGTATAATGCCTTCTGGTTCGATCGACTATTCGATCGATTATGACAAGAAAAATAAAATGACAATCAGAATGAAAACTACTGAGTTACCGGTAAATTTGCAGTTTTTATTCTGATTGTCATTTTATTTATTTTTTTTTCCTTTTTCCTGCTGAAAAGCTAAATTTGCCAAATGTATGCAGCATGTGCGACTATGACCTCGAGTGGTACTCGCGAATTCTCCCGACAGTGCTCAAATACGTGTAGGTATAGGCAATGACGAAGAATCATAAAAAGATCTAATTTCCCTGAGTAACACTTTGGGAGCAATGAAAAATTTAAAGAAATCAATTAAGAATCAAGGATCGTTCGATCGTATCGAAGTGGCTGAGTACCAGATGAAGAATTGGCTAATCTAAGGAATCTAGGTCGTACAGAATACTACACTTACTCTCGAGCAGTAATATATTTATTTGATTCGATATCTTTATCCGACTATTGTTTTCTTTTATTCGTAATAAACGCATTGATATCGATTCGATAAAACTGATCGATAGAAAGTTAAACGGATCTTCGTATCGCCAACGCGATCGACGGATTTATAATGGAATTTTTTTATCTCGAAACACCATTTCAAAAAATCTGTTATCGGTATGAATTTTTCATGTCATAAATAAATTCGGTCATCCAGATAATCGCTAACTTCACTCGGTAGTTCCGGTATTCAACGAATCAGCTGTTTTCAGGAAGGACTACGCGAGTCATGGCGCCTGATACTGAGGTCATCGCGTAGCTTACGAGAGAAACAAAGAAAAAGAAAAAATGCCTCTTCACTCTTTACCTCACGTACGTTATCGCGCCTCTTCCCGCTCGGCCCGCGAATGGCCGTGAATCGCTATGAGAATCCTCGCGAATACCAAATGGGAGAATTGTATAGCGCGCTGAATATTAAATTTACGATTATCTAGTAATTGTCATCGAGTAGGCGTGACGAGACGTAGTTTCTGCCGTTAGAGATTTTACAACAAAAAAAAGTCAACTCAAGCCTCGAGAAAATGGATCAAAGTCAACAACTGACTCTGCAGCTTACGTATACGGAGACTAAAAGTCTGCCAATAGTCTCGCTGCCTTATCTTTTATCAGCTGGTTTCCACGTTTCAGTAAGAATATTTTATTTTTATTTTTAAAAAAGTTGAAGAAGCATCCCTTCACCTAAAATTATCACTTTAGACGTTTCCATTGAAAAAAAGTCATAATACACCGGTTGCTCGTTTTACGCTGACTCGAGGATTCCCTTGGGAAATCAATGCCGCCAAGGATTATAGGATCAACGCTCGATCGGCAAGTATTTTTTTAAAATCAATATTTAATTGACAAGATATTCAAGCATTGTTCCCATCTGTATTGCAGAAGTCAAAATCTTCGTGTCAAAATCAAATAGTCCTTCGATACAATTCCACTGATTCGTTTCTAGTGCTTTGTACAGTCTGCGTGCCCTCCCTGGGACGCATCGTTGCGAGGACACGTGACAGCGCGGAGATCGATATCTGCTCGCAATATATCAGTAAAATCATCCTCTTCGCGGAATAACTATGTACACTAACGAACACTCTGCCTCGTGACACTAACGTTAATTGTGTGCTAAACGCTCGATTAACTTTACGAGGTTCTTATTCAGCCTAATGTGAATTCTTAACAACCGCGACAGCGGCATAGTTGTTGCGTACGAAGATTCCTAGTGGAAATACATCTTTTAAGTGCATACAGACACATATGTGCAAGTACCATTAACTTTTTACTACCGTGGAAATTATATCGAGCGAACTTAAAAATTCCAGGGAATCTAGCCGCCCAGCATCCTAGGAATTACGTGCAGTATGGGTATCCTGCATATTTTCCACGTTCGTCAGTCGCACGTACTATCGTATCTGCGATCGTTAGGTATCAGCGTATAAATCTATACATACATATGTAACGACTCTGCGAGTTCCATTTGTTGGAAAATTTTAGCTGCGTTCAGGGTTTTTACCCCCATTTTGTAGCCACACCGCGTGATGTGCGTTCCGGAGAAGCTTTTATTCGAGTATACTACAGGCTTTGCTATATTGTGCGCAAACACTGGTTGGGCTAGTAGAATCCGTGCGACGTGTCACGTGTTTCAGAAATTATAGATTACGTTACGAGAGTAATAGCGAATACATTGCGAGTCCCAAGTGTTTTGTGAAGTTTCGTTATTCCCTATCCTTTCTGCGGTAGTCAATTTTTTAAACACAAGTGTTTCTTATTCCCATGCATTACATCGCAAGAGCAGAAGACTTGTGAGTGTTTTTTAAAGCGACTACCGCAAAAAGGATAGGGAACAAGATACAAGATATAATTTACGAAACACTTGGACTTTCAGTGTAGTTTGTTTAATTGTGGTTATTGTCGTCGGACGTAACGATAATCTAGTCGAACGCTACGAGAGAAAGTAAATTGGCAAAGTAAAGAGAAATTTTACATAAGTTACTCTCTCCTTGATCTGCGAGCTTCTGCGCTTTCGTGAAGTCTTGGACGAATTGAAAGAATATTGCCAAGCGAGGCGAAGATCGCTGACGAGTTAACGAGCGTCACGACGTCTTTTCCAGTCTGACGAGTGCTCTCGATCTCGCGCCGATAGTCACGGTTCACCGTGAAAGAGACGAGAGAGACATTTGTTTGTCGTAGAACTAGAGGCTCTATGTACGAACGAAGGCGCTTGCTTTGACTTGAGTAGAAGAATCCGTAAGTTTATTATTGTAGCAGAGGCGCGCGCGATGTGGACTAGCTGTGTTGCAGGATTTTTATCTCTGCTTTAAATGTGACACGTATTTATATTTAATTTGTAGCTCCCTGCAGTATCTTTGGTGTTAATGCACATCGCTCTTGGAAGATCGATGTATTGGGGCATCGATAAACGCCTCGTATCGCTTGCATACTAATAAAAAAAAGAAGAAGTTGGGTTATGACCTGTACGTTTGATAGTCTTACGGAGAAACCGGCCATTAGAGGAATGAGAGCTCCCACTTGGTGCACCCCTTTATATACGAAACAGTACCCGAAATGGGGAGTATCTGATTGGCACTGCCTCTAGCGGAAAATTTTTTAACTTCTAGTACCGCAAAAGTAACGACGCGATTTTTCGTGACGGAATTGGTCGATTGAATTTTTCATAATTCGCGGTTACCTTTTTAGTCGACCAGTAATTCACCTTTGATTGTTCATTGTTTTGCTTTGTATTTCATTATAATTCTGTTCAATCAACGACTCTGTACTAATTAAAACTTCCCTTTTCAACAGACTCACTCAAACACTGTTCCATGAATATGGACGATCAATTTGACTCGCACAGATGTTCATAGTGAATATCTCTAATTGGCAGCTTCTATAATCACGTGTGACACAGGGTTAATTAGTTGGCAAGGATCTATCACGAGGTTACAGAAATTTTGAAAAACAGCTTGAAAATACGTGTCGGAATATACGTACGTTCTTCGTTATAATAAGATATCCTTCGTTCGACCAATCAACGAAATATATTTGTATCTAATATTTTTTCATAAGAAATTACATCTGTGCATATTCTGTTAGCATTAAATATTTTACGTTGTCGGCTTGGATACATTGATAAGATTATATTATTATTATACATGCGATAAGATTCGCAACTTTCTCCAAGTACACGTTAACAACACTATTATATCCTGTATCTTAATCCAGTCTCAATATTATATGTGTATATATATATATATATATAGCGATAAAAATATACTGCTAGAGATTATAGCACAGGTTGTATATGCTGAATACTCGTCGCGGCATTATCGTATGTAGGTACAATAGTGGGCGTTGGCCTTGGATCAGCTGTTTGCTTCCAATGTCAACGAGTATTACTAGGCTGCGGGTGAGACCCGCAAGGCATTTGTTATACATATATATATTATACACACGCGCATACAAATCTCGCATGAGAACGCGTCTTTACGTATATACATCACATACGCTCTGTGGCTGTAACTTGTACGTGCACCGCAAAGCGAACCTGCAACCAGTCATTCTAGTTATTCATGACTATTAAGATTGAGCTGTCCATCTTCTTACAGTACGTATACATGCGGATTACAGTAAAGATAGCATTTTTGATTACAGATAATAGTATCTGATGATCTTATCATAACTGACTGGTCGTGATTATTTTTCTTATTTAGCATGTATGGCATATGTATTGGTACATCGATTTTTACATGTCTTTCTCTATCTTTATGTTATTTTAGTTTAACATTTAATCGCATTATTAGTATTGTTATGACAGTACAGAGAGTGCACGAGAACTCTCGCGCGATATACTCAGCTCTTAACTCCTTGAGTGTCACTAACGCATATATCGGCAAACCCTGAAACTGGCCAGGAGTGTGTCACATGTCGATAAAAGCTCATCGTAAAAAGAAAACGATATTTTTAAACCATTTCGATTTTCCTGAAACTTGGTGTCTTCGGGCTTTTGAGGTGCCGAGTTCGAAACTGGCGTTAGTTTTTCAAATGTCAAAACGGTGGTATCCAATATGATAAATAAAAATTGTCAGATTACTGTGTTTGGATTGCTCAATGAGTATATCATTTTTTATACTCTAACGCACATTATTTGCAATAACGACAGAGAACGTGGCCTCCGGAAGAAATCAGAAAATTTTTGTGCTTTTGGATATTTGACCCATTTCGAATTTTCATAATGTAAAATCCGATTCGATTTCAACGAGCTCAAAAACTTTGCGACATCAATTTTCGTGAAAATTTGATAATCTTCATACTTCGCGACATTCCCGGTCAGATTCTTCTATTTTAATTTGACACTCGAGGGATGAACCTTCGATGCGAATCTTTCGTATTTCATTGATCGTCGTATCAGTAAAGTCGAAAGCCACAAGGACGAGCCTTTTGAATGGATAAGAGAGAGATAGCGAGATAACTGTTCAACAGGTGCGCGGATTTTCAATTTGCCTGTACGCGAGTCTGGCATTACGTGAATAATGCCGAAAGAAATATAATACAAGAGAAAAGATTTCGACTGCTTTGATAAGTTCGTGCTATCAGATAGTCTTATCGGTGATGCGTCCAACTTGCTTTATTAAAAATTCCTTACGTAATGCGTGTTGTTGTAGTGAACTATGGTAAACAAGATTTGCGCCATTATTTTGGACCTCGGCCAACTCTCTACGACTAGCGCGTATAGGAAGCAGTATACGGGGTGTTCGTAGAATTCGAAAATTTACAAGGAAACATTTTTCTATTCCTATTTCTTTTTCTCTAAACATAACGAAACCTTTTCTCGAGCCACCCGTTTAATTTATGCGGAATATTACGAAGACTTCCTGCAATCTGTTTCGATAGACATTCACGTGCCGATCTAGTTTATCGTCAAGTTATCAAAAATGCACTATCGATCAACGAAGGTACAACTGATTAAGTCCAGTATACTCTACCTTTTAATCAAGTGAAATGACTTGCTGTTGATATACGTCTTTTCCTTTTTTTCCGTTTTCTTTTTTCCCCTCTGGAAAACGCTGTGTCCCGTAGTGCGTTGACAATGTCAAGTCATTCTCAAAGCTTCGTAAGTGACCACGTGACGACGCGCTCCATTTATTCGAATTTATCGCGTATCTGGTACGGACACTGTATTGCATGTTATTGCTGTATTGTATCCGTATTGCTTTTTCAGTGACGTTTAGCTCAAACGCACCGGTTGGGTTTGACAACTGCCATACAATCGATTTGACTAAAAGGTATTTAGCGACCTTGCACAGGGAAAATTGTGTAATTTTCCAATCTCAATTGGACAATTGCATAAGCGTACAGACACAATCAATCCTTACGATTGGTGACTGTGCTTAATCACTATCTATCTGAGAAAGAATATATTTTTTATTAGATAATCGAACATAGAGACTGTTCGAATAGAATTGACAATAAGATTTAAAAATAATCATTTTGACAACCAAAGATTTGCTATGACCAAACGAAAGTAGGGAAACAGTGCCGGAAACGGTATTGGGAATAACAAGGAAAAATATGTGACGTCTTAGACACATTTACCCTATACTTTTATTCAAATATCTCAAACCCATAGAAAATGATCGTGTAATAGTAGATTGTTAGTATAGCGAAATCGAAGAAGGGTTATGACCTGTGATTAGGGTTTCCGATATATCTGTCTCTCTCTGACACACGTAAACCTCCATAAGTCCGTCTTTCTCGCGCTCACGGGCGATATAGGATAAGACGAAAAATGTTTAGATTAAAATTAATAAACCCCTCCTCCATAATCTGTCTATCGAAGACTATGAATATCTTCAATAACGAACCTTGAATGTAGCTGATTTATAACTTTCGAGATTTCCAGTATTTACAAATGCCACGAAAAAATACTGTCGTGACAGCTGTAAAATCTAAACGGTGTCATTCAACTGCATAGTTCTATATATACACACCCATGGTATAGACAACAGCTAGAATAGGTTTTCCATATACACCCTTATACAGAAAAGGTCTAAGGGTGAACGTACTTCGTCGATTCGATCGATAAACGCGGCAGTTCGCCTGCAAAGGGATTCACGAAAACGTGCGCGATGCACGCACCTTCTTGGAAAGTGGGTACGTGCACAGTGTAGCATTAGCAATACGCTTCATTCGAAAGTGAACGGAAAAGCACGAGCCGATACGATCGCGTCCGAAGTTCATCGTATACTATAGTATTATACTTGGCCTAGTATAGTATATCGATCTGATACGAGTGGCGTCAACTAGCAGCATTTGTCGCATTCTTCCTGCTCTCTTCTTTGCCTAACGTGGCTAGAGTGGCTAGAGCGGCACACCGCCGCATACATTTGACTGCGTCTCCACGGTCATGAAATAGAGGGCGAACTTACCGCATTGCGCCAATAGTCCAACGTACGTGTGCATATATCGTTATACAAACAGAGCGTCTCGCTCGCTGAACTATAGCATATGGATTCTTTCGTCATTACTATAATAAGCCGCGTGAAGCATCCTTTCGGCTTGGCTCGCCATATTGTTACACCAGCTGCATCGGTAACGTATGTATTAGACGTGTGCGATCCTTAATCGACGCTGGAAAAATCTTGCGGTTGCATCGGATCGGTGACTGGGCATTTATGAGGAATTAATGGGAAGCAATTATATTGTTGGTAATACTTAAGCCGCTTCTCAAGGCTCCTTTGACACTGGATTTCGTCCTATCGACACTTCGGACAATTAGATCCGGCTTTTTGAACAATTTCATACCTTGACCACGTTCGCGGTACAAGGAGTTGCTTTTGCAACACGTTCGCTCTTTATCTTTTGACCATCTTACAAAATGGTGGATCCTCTTATCTACGATGGATACGAAGCATATTTTTTTTTCGCGAAAAACTAGTCGCTGGGTGTATGTATTGGACGCGGACCAGAAATTGTTAGCGACTTTTTCGGCGTAGCGGGTCCCCAGCAATGACATATGGCCAATTCTGAACATGGAACTAATAAAAGTTTTAGGGTCACCAAAACAAAAAGTTACGTCAGTCATGGAGTACCGCGTCAGAGCAATGGCCAGTAAGGTCGAGACGATCGTACACGAGGAATCCTAACAAAGTATTTCCAGAAAAAGTCGCTCTGGGACCTTCGTATTGCCAACGTTGACGTACGAAGGAAGGATGAAAAAAAATGTTAGCGGAAGTCTTTGTCGTTGGTCTAGCGAGACCTGGGTTCTTGGAAAAGTTTATTTTCGCAGCTTTAATGATTAGGCCAGAGCTACATAAAAGAAGCTACAGTTTCTCTGGCGTGCAATGAATAGCTGAGGAGTCTTGGTATACCCTGTGCCGATTATGCGAAGAAGAGGTTTTTCACCCTGAATAATAAATATTGCGCAGGAGGGATCCTGCTACGTGTACAGGGAACCTCATTTTCTGAAATATATAAAATCACAGCCTTTTCACCGGTTTGACTCAGCTTCAGCAAGCTAACCTATTTCATTGAATGTTTTCGAGCTCGACATCTCAACGCTATCCGTGTTCTATCCATCCGTACGTTGTGTTCACAGCAAGCGGAATTGCCGTTAGAAATTAGCTCTTGTATTATTCCAGCAAAAGATTCTCCTGGATACTGTTTATGATTTCAAGATCGATATCATAACGGAGTATCCTAACCTCACTAATCGGAATCACCGAATTCGATAGGTTATTCGTGAATTAATGTAATTCCCGGCATTGGCCTCCATTCCTTTCAGGCAGTCCTTCATGCTAATAATCATCTTCCGCATCTTCGTAAGGGTTCCGCTAACGCTCTGTTTCTCTGATTTACAATTGGCCATCATTAAACCTTATGAAAAGGGACCTGGTACTCGTTAAAGTGACACGAAAGAGCTAGTTACAAAGTTGGAATGAATTTGATCCCAATTAGAATGTTGCCAGTTTAGAATTCATAAAGTTTACTTTATTGCCTTTTTTATGTAAAAGAATAATTTTTTTAATGATAAAATTTTTCTTTCGTTCATTTCAGGATACATAGATGGAGAGTGCCGATAATAAGAAGCTGACCGATGAGTGCAACCAGCAAAACGACAACCGGCTCCTCTTCGAGATGCGGAGCGTAGACGCTGGTCAGGATATCAGGGAGGAGAATATGAAGAACGAGGATCATAAGGACTCCAAGGATACGAACATGAGTACGGCGGATAGCAAGGAGAGCATTGAGGGTACCAAGCTCGCGAAGAAGATGTCGGAGGATCTTGATGAGGACGAGGGCAAGGGCTCGGACGAGGAGGAAAGCAAAGAGAAACCGGATGAGAAACATGACGATGAGTCCTCGACCACGACTTCCTCTACCACGACTTCGGACGACGAGTCTGACACGACTTCCGAGGAGAAGACGGAACCGTCGAAACCTGAAGTTGCTCCTCAACCAATCGAGACCAAAGAAGAGCCTAAGAACGAGGACACCACCGATGACAGTGATATCGAGGACGACCTCATATCCGCTATTAATTACAACACCATTACCTCCCTGGCAGCTCTAAAGGATATGCTACAATGCTCCGGCGAGGACTCCGAGGGCGTCGATAGCTTCTTCCATCATTATTTTCTATCTCATGTCAATCGGCTGCCATCCAGAAATCAGACACACAGTCCTTATCCCTGGGGCAGGCGATTATCGGAATGCCGCGAAGAGGACGAATACGAGACTGAAGAGGGTATGCTTTTTTTTTCTTCTTTCACTTTTCTCGCAACTCACTCGTTATAACCTCCTTCGAGCTACGTCATAATTCAGGGCTCGTTTTAAGCTCAACCCAATGTGGCGTATTCACGGCCATAACCTAAAATACAAAAAACAGTCAGAAACGTGGAAGTACAATTCAAGACGATTTTAACGATGAAAGTACCTATGTTATTTCATTTTGATTAATCGTTTCACGAAAATCAGTCCACTTTAGGTTGATTGGATAATCTATTTAAAGTTTCAAGTTTCGTAAATTGTGAGTCTTTCGCATGCTATAAGTTTCGTGCTACCCAGATCAATATATATTTTTACATACAACCTCCTCTTTATTCCAGTAAGAGCCCAAAAAAGAATTGCGCATCAGGATATAAGTTTTTTATCGAGTTGTTTATTCTGCGGAGCTGTTAGCTTGAAGGAGGTCTCATTATACTCTGGGGAGAATCAATTTTCGAGACCAACAAACTCTGATTTTCGGCTAATGGAAATTTTACCTTGTTGGTAGATGATAGCTGTGTTATATCCAAAAAAAAGGGGACTCCGTGAACATGGTAGCTTAAATTGATAAAAGAAAAACGTTAAAGTCCATTTTCATCCACAGTTTATTTACAATTCTTTGTAAGTCCTAACAAGGATGACGTTGACTAACGCATGAAAATTGAAATCGGAAAAAAATGTATCTTCAAGTTTCTGCAGTATCAACATTTTTCTCAATATTTCTAAGCATAAAGCGAAGTGCTTTTTTTGCAGAGGCGAGATATTGTATAACTATAGATTTCTGTTCGTTAATATAACTTGCGGTAGTTGTATATTCACTCAGCTAAAAAAAATGACATTTACCATTACGTAGGTAGACACTCGTATAGACATTACTTGTTTTACTATGCAATGTCTGAATATACAAATCGTGCCATGGACACAATGGTGACGGTCGATATTGTTGACGAGTTTTCAATGTTTCCAAAAAGATTCTCTTGGCCTTTTGACACGATTTTTTTTTATATTTTCGTCACTTAAACCGATCTTACGTAGTTTACTCGTGTATTTTTTTTCTCTACGATTTATCGATTCGCCGCGCCCTGTACCTTCGCCCGAAGGCTCCGTCCTGACTGTAGCAGAAGTGGGACAGTAATTTCAGTACGAAACAACCTAATGAAGGTGGTTGATCCGACAACGCCCATGGTACTGTTTGATACGAGAATTCTATTCCATAAAAATGTACGTAGGCTTTGAACGAATTATTTGTGAAATTAATACGTATCTCTTACGTAATGTAATATGGATTGAAAGTCAGCTGCGATATCATTCGGACACCTGAATTTCACAGACACTGAATTTCGAAATACCAGTTCCGATATTAAACCCACGCTATGCAGGATGCTATTATGGATATATGTGCAATGGATCTAAGATTAGCTTACGCGTCCACTGGTTTAACTTCGGTTGGCAACAGTCGAATATGCGTGCAAAGTCACTCCACTTGGCTAATAATTTTCTATTTATAATTTTGATTCGCGACAAATGGAGTCTCGGCCAATTGGTTTGATCGCGGATGTCGAACCTTCGGGCGGAAACTGACGCGTTGCTCATTAGATTTTTCTGTACGTTACGTATTATTGTATGGGATTAAAATTTTTTATGGGAATAGTTGGGACTTTTATTTGAATTTAATAGTAATTCGACTCTCTTGGCGAAATGAAGAATTAATTTTCCTATATTTATACTGACAGCTGCAATTTTCATTCTGCGATCTGTCGGAACGTTGAAGTATCTAGCCTTGGTGCGTAATCGAGTGTCAATTTCAGGCGGGTGGGAACAAGGGAGTCCTTTGTATGCGATTGAGGCGATGAACGTGTACGCGGAGAGTCAAGAATACCGGTGACTCGACCTTAAAAAGGAATTGAAGTTTCTGCGTGACGGACCTAGAAGTCTCCTGGCATCCATCTCCTTTTCAACGATTTCATCTCAATCTTTTCTTTTCTTTAACTTTTTATCCTCATTCCATCTTTTTCTTCTCTCCCTTTTCATTCCCCGTCACTGGCCGCGTCTTTGAGGAGTCAGGAAATTGAATTTTTACTTGGAACGACAGCTGGCGCAGATTTATCAGCCGGCGAATTTAATCTCCGAGCATTAGTCTTCTTTCATATATATTTTGTTACATTTGCTCCATCGAGTAATCTGAAAAGCGTCTCATTAAAGATATTCATGATTGCAGGTAAAAACGTGGAGAGCACTACAGCTGATACGAGCGACAAGATTAAAAAGGAAGCAGTCAGCGCACAGGAGTCCCAGGAGAAGTCGGATAACGTGCCCTCGAAAGCCTCGAGTCCTTCGTCCTCCGAAAAGTCAAGTTCTGAAAAGATTGATCAAAAATCAACAGCGTCGGAGTCCCGAGCTCCTCCTACTACGACTGCGTCTCGTTTCACTACGTCAACAGTAACATCACCAACATCCACCAAGCCGCCTCTACGTAGGAGACACACTGCTGGATCTGGAATGACATTTCCAGCCACGGATCCGCCCACCTACTCGAACAGCATGACCTTCTCCAGGACGAGTCCTCTACCCAGTCCACACTTGGACAAGAGATTCTTCGATTCCAGTCTCATTGAAATGAAGAGTCAAGCCAGTAGCTCGAGTACCCTCGACTATGATTCCACTGATGAGATCTGGATACGCCGAGTGGACTTTGTCCAGGAACGTAAACGAAGGGTGAGTCTCCAAGGAGGATAATCAGGACTTTAAACGATTCAAGAATACGGAGTGTACAAGGAATATGAAAAATTATCTCCTATTAAGAGAATCTTATCGGCACTTGGCCAGTTGCTACGAGCAAGGGAGCATCATTCAGCGTTGCCAACTTAAAGAAATTTAGTGTAACGTTAGAGAAGAGTGACAACCGTGGTTTAGTTTCCTATAGAACTTTTATAAATCTTGCAAAGGACAGTCCCTAAGACGTGACGTCCGCGTAACGGGTCTCGCTCGGAAGTTCAAGATTGATTAAGCAACTCCAAAGTTAATTGGTATCCAGTAGCGAAGACCCAAGTCATGGGCTACCATGGAATTCGCTAGAATCACTACCTTAGAGAATCGCAGCTAGTAAATATATATGTGTATATATATATCAAGGTCCGTCGATAACGAAATCTAGGAAGCCAGCTTGTGCGTTATATAGAAACATAATGATAATTAAACCACTACAGCTGAACGTTCTCCAGACTCGTCCGAGTCCAGGAACGCAATTCATTATTACTGACTACATCTCGTCGCGGTTCCGTGATCTCGGGTTCACGTCCCGGATCGGATGGTTGTTATTGCTGCGATGCATTAGTATGTGCCTTAAGTAGCCGAACTTTCATAGAAAACTCGATCTGGCCATACCTCTTATTGATTTGGCATCACAGTCCCGTGGGAGTCTTTGTTAGCCGTTCCTTATCCTCCTTTTCCATGAACATCTCAAAAGCACGTCTAATTGCATTAATTAACAGATTCCTCGAGTAAATTTGTTTACCAGTCCCATTGCCACTTTTACATGTAATTCATGCTTCCTTTCAGATCCTTCTTACCACCACACTCTCCATCTACGAGATCACCACCACGACCACCTACTCCTCGTAATCCACCACCTCCGCATCATCCAGTCCGAACTCTTGCGAAACGAGGTCGCCAAACCCGGCTGTGCGTAGCGAGTCGCGAATTCATCGCAAACAGGAGGAACGCTCGATCTCCAATGCGCGAAAGCAGCCATCGTGTATTTTTATATGCTGGGTGAATTTATTATGTGGAATTTTTAAGGAACATTGGTAACCTTCCAGGACCACTTCATAACACATAACAGGCACATCAGTTCCGAGCAAATGTTCTTATTCTGTCGGGCAGTCGTCGGTTCTGAGGTCAATATAATTTAATAACTTCAAAAGAGATGACGTTAATTGCGAAGAAAAAAAAATAAAAATATCAAATTACTCAGAATTTCGCAATCTATTCGCGTGGGTGAGCACGAGGACTGACGTTGTTACGCGTTACGAACGAGGTGTGGCCAATGTCGTAATTATTCAGAGGATTATTAACGCTTCGAAGAATCGAACTATTAGCTTCCTAACTTCCACATCGAAACTATCGATCCGCATCGATAAATAATTTAATCGTTCACACTCGCTACCGATTTTAAACTCGCCCAAACTTTACCGTAAAATCGAACTTGCTTGTCTGACTATACCGCCGTACGGATTAAGTGAGAGCACGAGCCAATTGAGTTAGTTAGCTAATACTCCCGTATTAGGTGCGTACTGCGTATCCACCTAGTGTGCAAGTACGTGAGACACGATCGTCCTAGTTCTACTATGTATGAAAGTATTCAACTGTCCATTGTCGTGGCTGTTTTTCTTAACGTAAATCGAATACTAAATTCCGTCACCATACTGCGGTATAGGAGTGACCCTAGGATGTCCTAAAATATTTTCATAGTAATTGCCAGACTAATTGTGAGATACGAAGTCGTCGCTCGTAAAATCTGTGTCCTAGTTACTGTAGAATTATCAGATTTATTAATAGCAAAAAAATTATTCGATGCAAACTCACGCACGGTATTCGTAACGCACTATTGCCTTTACACGATGACAATAATTTACTTGGTAAAATTATCGTTATTTTCGCGACTCTCTTAATACTCGGTGGTACTACTTCTGAATGATATTCTATTAAAGATACGCTCGAGTCTGTTGTTACTTGTCAGGCAATTCGCGTAACACGTTTCTACGGTAAATACCGTTATCTGGTATACGTGGTGAATTTTTTACGCGTTCACATAGTCACCTACACGTGCCTTCAGGAAGAATTACATAACAACGGGATCCTCCATTCTATCGATCAACATAGAATGTATACCTCATGAAATTTTCTCTGCTTTCGTCGTTGCTTCGATTTTGATCCCACGACAATTTATATATCGTCGTTTATATTACTTTCTATGGGATGACAGTGCAAAGGAGAAAATACAGTTAATACAGAAAAATACAGTTAATACGTGCAATTTGGATAATCGCCTAGAAATAGAAATCGCCTCAGAACCGTACGTAAAAGTCCATCTGTTTACTTTGTAGTAATGATGAACCGTAGTATTTTAGACAAAATTACCTACGTGGATGAATGGATATATTTACTTTCTGGTTATATCCTTGGAACAGAGTGTACCGGTGCCAGTCCCGCAAAGATTCGCCTGTCGGGATTCCACTGGGAGGCCACGTTAGAGCCTCTTACCTCTTGCACATCGTGAGCACGAACTTCCGTAAACAAGAAGGTAACGCTCCTTGCCAAGCGTGACCGTTATAGAGCGATAAGCGCTATTATAAAAGGAATAAGGGGGTTGAATTTCATGTGGCACGATTATAGTGTTATTGGTTGTTTTGTCAAGTTTATTGCAGTGTACAGTATCTGTACTTTGCGCGTATAACGTATGCCTACATAAGTCATTTGACAGTGCATTTTTTTTTCTTCCAACTTTTGTTCCTATTGTTTCTTCTTTCCTTGGCACACATCCAATGCTTGTCTTATACCCCAGAAGCTTTGATTTCATTGGTTTTTGGGATGGAATTTTGAATTCCTATACGATCCTATACGAAAAGGACTCGTTTACTTTCATGGCACGCCTTTAATCAATATATATGTATGTGCAAACGTTAAAAGAAGTTTGCGATGTTCATTCTTTATTCCGGAGTTGAAAGTCGCTAGTTTTAGG
>JAYRCB010000359.1:3341237-3446892 GCA_036026315.1 Trachelus stipa
TATATGTATGTGCAAACGTTAAAAGAAGTTTGCGATGTTCATTCTTTATTCCGGAGTTGAAAGTCGCTAGTTTTAGGTAATATGTGAAATTAAGATAAGAAGTCAACGAACGGATAGAGGATTGTGGATTTAGGTTAGATTGCGTACTTGGAGAACTATGCCGTGCGTGTTATGTCACCCTAAAATTAGTGTTCTAATCCCATTGGAGCGTTCTGATAAGACTGCAAGCCCGTTGCGTGTATAATTTTTTTGTTACACTGGCAGAATGATTATCGTGTAAATCGCAGCAAAATCAATAATGACCGACGTTCCATTTATATTGTATTCGTAGTGACGTTGCTGCTATTGTTGAAGTTTTAAATTTGTCCAGTTTTACATGGCAGCAGGTAGGACGATCTCTCGTATGAACACTGACGTTAGGTTTAAGGCTCTATCGATTATTTACGGTATGCCGAGAGTCACGCGCTTCTTCTCATCCACTCACCTTTCTACATTATCGGTTTAGCACTTGCACAATTAGTTTCAGAGTGTTTCCAAGAGATGGCGCTACCATCGCGATACTGTTTTGCCATCTTGCGGAATAATCGTGAACTACGAATAGAAATTCAGTTCTTCGGGACGAAACGATTGTCACACCTTTTATATACGTTATACTTTTTTCTTCTTCTTGAACTCTATTATAATCTTCCGTATCGCAGCTCATCATTGAGGACTAATTAAAAATGTTCTATCTATGAATTTTTATCGCGTTATCAGTCATGTCTATTCTAAGAATCTCGCACCGATGACATTTACATTACTCCTGAGTGCAGGTTTGTTTATTTAATTAACAGTCAGTACTGATAACACACATGATTATGCTCTATGGTGCTATTATTTATTAATACGCGAAAACGATACGGCTCGTCTAAGAAAAATCATCTTTATCAAGTTCGAGATTTAGGATCCTCGACATTTGACAAACTGCCCATGGCATGGGATATTGAAAATATTTTCGCTTTAAACTGCGATAGTGTTGTGCACTTTAGCGATGCCCATGATTTCAGGCGTTAACCGATTTCCACGAAAAGTCGATGAGCCAAATGCCAAGTGACGCCCAGTCGTCGGATTCTGCTAACGGGACGTGTTCTTCACCTGGTTCCTCCTTCTCGTTTAACTTGAAACTTGGTACCTGCACTCAAGGCAATGTTACTCGCAATCTCAATCTTATAATACGATCAATCTGATTTGGCTTTCGCAGCAACTGATATCATTCGACGAAGACTGATCAGCGTATACAGCTATGTATATAAACGTTCGCGTGTGCATATCGAAATGAATGACTTCCTTTAATCTGATAATTTATTACGATACCTCACCTTCACGGGAATTCATAACGTCTCAGTCAGTACCGAGACGTCGATCGGTATAGATCGATTTCGATTATCGCGACCTTAACATAAACAGTCATGACAACCATATTAAGAACGAGCCGAATCAGAAAGTATTCTTTGATACCGCAACTAGATCGTTGTCCCGAGCATGAAATTTACAAGGTTAGATATGATCACATTTTTTCTTTACTCCAAAAATAAATAGAAATTAATATACGCCAAGAAAAAAAGTACAAAATAATGTAACGTGTAAAGCAAAATTTCGGAAGCTGTAAAAAGTAACTCGAGTGACATTTTTTTATTTAATAATTTTATTTAAAAAGCGACATGGTACTTCGACGCGTGCACAACGTCTTGGCGGTGTGGTTTGTTTGCTCCGGAAACGAATAAATTTTCGTAGTATCCTCGGAGGCGGGAGTTTGGCGCCATTGATTTCGTAATTCAAAGTAAAAAAAGAATATATCCCATGGAATATATCCGGGCGTTTCATCTTAATGCTGAATTCATTCGGTCGTCTTATATCCAATAATAATCGCTTGAGATATTTTATATTACGATACTTTTTGAGCTTGTATAGTTTTATTGTGTCGTACAAATTACTTCGAGCTGCTGACATCATTTCGAAGAAGACTTCAGATTCTAGGAGTACTCCGGGTGACGAACGAGTGCTACTTCTATTGAACTATCACTAAAGGCATCCCTATACAAAAATATCTCAATGTGTCTTCGTTCGATTCGAGGAACTATGAAACGACATTTTATTCAATTGTTTCTAGATACAATTTTCCATAACAGGTACCATTCATGTGTATGATGAAATTTTAGGTACGACGACAGGTCTGACGTGTTCCCAATGTAAAATTTATAGAGGATAATTTATGTACGTTGGACAAATAGATTGTAGTTAATTCATCACGGTTCTTCCTGGTTATGTACATTTAAATGGTGTCATTAAAATAAATGTACACCTTTATACTGAATTTTCACGTTCTACGTTCTCAAATAGAATGAGTAATAAACTCACCCTATTTCCTGCTCGACCACAATCATCCCTTAACGTTTTTACTATTGCTGTATATATTTTCGTGGCATCTGCGAATCTTGGACATCTCTGCCGTGGTTGGTCCAGTTAGGGAGGAAGGCGCAATTGTCCTTGGTGGTTCATCGACCCTCCGTGACGTTGTTCAGTTACATATAAATTCTTAGGGTGCATTCATAGTTAGTAGGTTTGTTTGCCACACATGGATTCGTGAGTTGTCTGCCCCCCTTGTCCACAACTTGAACGACCAGTTGGAAATAGTCGAAAACATCCTAACACACAATGGGGGATCTATAAACATTATTTTGTTGATTTAGTGTTTTTACTTACTTTTTAAGTTAGGAGGGACAGGACAGATTTTATAAACAAAGCACTGATTGCACGTACCAAAGTAAACGTAGCATTGGCCATTTAGAATATATGCGTAGATCATTTTCATGTAGTCTGCTTAATTTAATCTTTTTGCTCCCGTGAAAACATCGGATATTGACGCGTGACTCAGGATACTCTAATCAGTCCATCATTTTACAGAATATTCGAATTAAACTGTAGTATTTTCTGGTGAAAATATTGATAACACACGGTGTTCAGGTACAATTATTCATCATTAATCGTGAGAATTATTACGTAGTGTCTGAATGTGATTTTGATATCTATTCCAAGAAATAACGTTTCTTTCTCTCCAATTTATGTATGCAATATCACGTGTTCTTGAACACCATATAGGTCAGAGTTTCTCTCCTATCTCTTCTCTATTTTCCATGGTTACAGTTCTGGCACGGAACTCAGGGCTGGAGATACTGGCACATGTCCCCCCTTGGGATTGCAGTCATAAGAAAAGGAAGGAAGGAGGGTTGAAATCACCCTCGATTTCCTCCTCTTGCCTCCCTCGCCCCTTCATCGTGAATTCCCTGAACTCCAGGAGGTAGTCGTACTCCGAACGTCAAGGGGAGTGTGTCGCTTTCGTTGCGTCTCTCTTAAATTTTTTACTTTCGAAATTTTGCCATCTCTTGTGGGACTTTTAATAGCAACGTTACAGTCGAGGTGTCTTTATTTCCTGAGGATTAACGTGCTTTGTGATTTTCAAATTGTATGGATCGGTCATTCCGATTGGTTTACCTGATTGTGAGACGAGGTCTTTGTGCTTTGAAAATTCGTCGCCACGTGAGAACAAAGCGTGTCTCTACTGACGCCTTGTACGCTCACTTGCGTCACGTGATGTTCGTGTCCACATTTTTCACGTTGGTTTTTTTAATTTTGGACAAAAAAATGCTTCTTGTTTTCATACAATCTTTGCGTCTCTAAATATACCGATAGTTTAGCCACGTGAAGCCAATTTGAGTGAATTTCTAGGGATTCGTTAGGTTTGCCTTGCAGTTACTATGACGGTTGAACTCTCCTCTCTAGGTCGTTTGTCAGTCGCGTAGTAGCGTTTACACAGTGTGAAAAGTCAAACATGACGAAGTGAAATACATTTAATTACGAAGTGAATTAATGATAAAACACGTAAATCAACATGACGGAAAACTGTTCTGTGAACTCAATTTCGTAGACTCTTGTGACGGATATCGCGTTGCCTGGTAATTTTGTTTATAATTTTCATCTTATTCGGTCTTGGAAAAAGTTCCATTGGCTTGATACAATAGAATGATAGTCAAAGCTTCTTATTTCCTGAAAACACTTCAGGAAGGTGCTGAGTCGGCCTTAGACGATTTAGTTTATGATCGGCAACGAAAGGTACGTAAAGTTCTTTCTCGCGTATCGTGTCTACGTGTAGATAAAGTCGTGCCTCTACGATTATTTTTCAACACGACGTATATACCTATATCATAGTATGTTTAAATATTCCTCGAGCTACGTGTTTGTTCTTTGGAAATTCCAATATCTTTACTTATACATACATATATGAAAGCTTCACAGACATTTAATTTATACGAACTCTCAAGCCGTCTAGAGACAGTGTCTCACGTCAAGCATGAATAAGTTATTTGCTTTGAGTTTTTTTTTATACGGAAAATAATCCTATTTTTCGTGGTGGCGATTTGTTGTGCTTTCAAAAAACTAAACGAGAGAGGAAATACCTATATATATGAAAAAAAACAGGAACAACGGAATGAAAAAAGTATTTCCAAAAGATTGGCTAACGTGGAACGAAAAAATTGCGGTATTTTTTTACTCTTATTCCCTATTTGTTTTTACGTGCTTTTCCCCCCTATTTATAGTGTTGGCCGTTGTTTTGACTTTATTCTTTTTTCTCTTCTTTTAATTTTCGTTCTATGCTGACTTCGTAACTAGGTCACATTTTGTCGCAGGATTTGATACTCTAGAAAACACGGAAATATTAGTTCTCAATGCTGCCACCAGTTACGACAAAACAGTGGCGTCTGATTTAAGTGCCAGTTATTTAGACCCTACCATAATTTAAAAGATATGGCTGTTACCCACCGTTATCTAGGTCCTTCTCATACGATCCGTTTTACACACACTCACCCGGGATAAATTTCCAGTGTAATACCTGTTTCCGACACACTGTTATTTCTCCCTCGTGCAGCTCTCGTTTCGCCATCACAGCCGATGAAATGTACTTTTCGAAAATGATATTTCCAAATCCAAATCCCCTTAAGCGACTTTTCATGCACCAGTATCGAATATCCGTATTTCATTCCCAACCAATTCCTTCTAAGTTCAATTAAATTTTTTTTTATACTGATTAAACAAGACTAAAATTCTTCTCGGAATATGTTCTCTTTACAAACTATAGTATTCCTAAAAAGGAGTCCACAGTCTCTATTCAGTCTGTCATTCGGTATTACTTTCATTTGACAATGAGAGCCCCTAAAGCTTTCGATCAATTTTATCCATCAGCCTATTGAGTTCAGACGATGCAGTTCACTGCAGCGTGTACAAAATAGGTTCACCGATACGTATTATTGGAACACACGGTATCTCTTACCCACAACACCAGAGTTCCGTAGTGCTACCGCAGATCGCGTCTTGCGACGATGCCCAGTCGTTGCAACGGCGGAGTCTCGTGCACGTTAAAACAAAGGCCAGTCTGCGTCCTCGTAGCGTCGGTTTGATCACAGTCATTAAACCTTGCATTTCCTCCGTTAAAAAATGTATTGATAAATTCTTCACGTTCAAAGTGTTTTTTGTAAATTAAGCTAATCATTATTCGCTACATCGAACAGGAGAAGCAGGGATCATTGGCATGTGTAATATAGTAGTGCGTGGTGACGAAGAAAATTATACGAAAATTTGATGGGTAAATTTTTCGCGTTAACCAACCGTTTAATGTTAACGTCAAACATCGTTAGACGAACTTAGGCCCGTTTTCTTCGACGTGGTTCAATGCATAAACTCCGTTTATCTTCGAAATACAAGTGCCCGATTGGCTAACGGCACAGTTAAATTGAGTTTATGCATTGACCCGCGTCGAAGAAAACGGACGTTAGTCAATATTATCGGACATGGAGTATCCTTATACCATTTTTATATACAGGATGTTTCATTTACAATCTTTTATGGGACAACTATAGATAATCATGCGTCAGTTATCATTATCTACGAGACTCACTTTATCCGTACACGACACTCGATATGGAATGAGCAAGGCCTTTTTTGCACCAGGTTCTTCTAGTGCGTCATATTTTTAGGAAGACGTTATGATAATCGAGAAAGCTTGTTACTGTGAGATTATCACACGAATTTCTAATCTAATCATTTTAATTAAAGCGTGTCGGTCTCTCTCTTAGTATATATTGGGATTTTAATTGGGAGTAGTTATTCATTTATGCAGAAACGAGCAGCATTAAGATTCGTTATTCGAGAACAGAGAATTGTAATTGTCGTTCTATGGGGACTTTCTTTATTTATTTCTACCAAAAAAAAGTATATTTTTAATTAACACTGTTAACGCAGTTAATCACAGACTTTTAATTACAGAAATTAACTGTATCTGTTTCGATGACTAGGGACTTTTTTTGTATTTCTTCGAGATATTAATACAGCTTCTGGAATTATTTTTTTTCTTTTTAACAAGGCCTGCTCGGTATTTTAAATTGTTAGTCGATCGTTTGGCGAACGAAGGGCTGGTTTAATTAATCTTAATTACGAGCTTGATGATCTCTGATGTTGGATTATGTTCGTAACGAGTATCCACGTAACAGGGTACTCGTCCCAGTAGTTCTGTGCCAGTTTCTATTGCATATATAATTTTGATATTTATATGCTGACAAATTATGTTTTGTCTATGTACTTCTTTGCATTCGCGTTTATATGCATGTGGGTTAACACGATGGAAGTTTCGGTTGATTGCATAAACATTGATATGGATTAATCGATCGTATAGTACGTGAAAAAGGCGGTATATTTAAAAGCCTGTAATTTTGAAAATGAAAGAAAATTTTGTTGTAAGGAAAAAATTATTATATTTCGTTTTACATTCACTAGTGTACGATGTATTCACGCGAATGGCAGCTGCATTGTAGTGGTCAATTATGTTTAATGGAGCAAATGAATTTGAATGATTCAATGTTACCGACAGTACCTGGACCCTTGCGAGTTGCTTAATAACGCAGCCCAGTATATTCGAGATTTTACTATAGTTTATTAATTTTTTTGTTTTCATTTCGCATAGTTTTCCTTTTTCTACGCTATGCTCAAAAACTGGGTCGAGGTTGAACAGGTGAATCATATACTTGGATTTATACCCTGTGATTTTCTGATAATCGTCAAAATAGTATATGCTTTATCGTTAACGTGCAATCGTAATCGAATGATGTACCGTAAATAATTTCTTTCCGTCCACGATGATAATTTTCCATTTAACTTATCATTAGTTCAGACTTTACTAAATCCAAGTGTCATTTAACATCTTGTTTTATCAGCCTTGGCTACCCGCAATTCGAGATATCCCAGAGTTCATTTCGTGTCGTCGACGGCAACGGGAACGTTTGCAAATTTGCCAAGATTTTAATTCGCATCCGACGGCAGGATCGAAAACATCACAAAAATTATATCAAAATCGTGGGTTAAATATTGAACGCGATGAATTTTTGCGTGATCGAGCCAATGTGAATTGTCAGTGAAAAAAGGAAATGTTTACCATTGGATACGACACTTATCCATACGAAGGAAAGACGATTATTCATTTGGGTGGTAACGTCGTAAAGGTAACAAACGTCATTTCTTTTATTTTTCTGCCATTATTTTATCCTCTCGAACGTCTCTCGTCGCAACGAACTGTAATTGAATTTGGCAAATTTCGATGACCTCAGCCGACGAAACCGTTGGGACGTAACATAGACGCAATTCTATTTCTAGCGGACGAACACGTGACTCTTGTAGTACATAGATGGCGTCCCTGGTTAGTTGCGAGAAATAAAGCTTCGTTTTCACGATTATATCTCTGCTTGAAACGTCTTCAAGAACTGCATTCCAGGGCTAACATGTTACTTGATTCAAATTCCCTAGGATTCCGTAAAGAGTAACGTCAGGCAGTGGACTTGAGCATCGTGACTGTGTTTATTTATCTGATGTATTTTTTTTTTCGAGTTTCTTTTTATCTCTCTCGATGTAAAGTAAGTGACTCGAGTAGACTTCTACGAAAACTCTGGATATCAATTATAATTGCTAGTTGTTATTAGCGAGTCGACGGGTAACCGTCTGGAACACACGATGATGATGATTAACGTCATCGGTCCTCCAGATAAAATACTTATAATTGACCTTAATTAAATGATAAGCCACTCACTGGTAAGTGATACGGACCAATGCCATTATCACGCGCTTTTGTAGGTATATGTATACATATATGTATATGGGTAACCGGAGTGTTAAAACAAGCCAGTCCCTTCAGGCAAATTGATTCGTTGACGAAGACGTTTAACGAGCAAGGTAAATAAAAAAATTCAGTCAATAAACTATCGTTCGCTTGTTTGACTCTTGTATGGACTGCTTACGCATTATGAGTATATTATGGTTCACGCAGTTGAATATTCAGCTGGTAGATAAATAGTTAACGACGTGACTATCAGGTACACGTAAAATTGGGGTTGTGACAATTTATCTGCACCCTCGACAGGAAGCATGCTGGCGTGGAGATCGTATTTCCGGTGTTTGGTACCTTTGGGTCCGAGATCCTAACCTTCAAACTTGAAAGAGGAAATTTTGAGATGATTTTTTTTCTCTTGGTACGAGGATTCTACAGTATTATTGATTTTTGTCTTCTTACGGCATCACGTGAGAGAGTGTTGGAACCTCGTGCGTTCTAGGGAAACTTGAATCTAGGTCGAAGACATAAAATGAACTGTAGATGTTTGTTACTACCGGAGGTGGAGCACTATGATTCTACGAGTTTGACAAAATGGAAGGTTTCTCCCAGATAGGAAAGAATTTTAGACGGCTGCCCTTCAGGGAGAAATCGTGTTGAGGATTCCCAGTAGCGTGCAGTGGTCTTTTTTTCAAGAATAATAGCCGCCAGAAATGCGTGCGTTTATTTTGCTTTTCGATGGTATTATTTTATTATTTTCCGTTCGTTATTATCGACGATTCATCGAACGGCGATAAATAATTGTGGGCTATCTTGTTTTCAGGAGCTTGGTTCACAGCCGTTGCCGACGATCGTAACCGAGGATGTCGACAAGAGTGCGCAAGATCAGGGCCATAGGCCCAGGGCTGGTGAGCATTCCTTTTATCATTCCTTTTTAGAAAATACGTATCAGGTTTAATCGAAGACAAGTTTGCTCTTAGCATCTTGTTTGTTGGTATAATAATATGTCTGTAGACTGAGGAGACACGTTATCAGCGTTTTTCACAGTTAAAAATGTCCAAAAGTTCTTTCGCGGCCTCTTTCGTCGTTATCGTACGAGTGAAAGGCGGATTCTGCTTAACATTACGTCCTTGCAGGAACATGGGGTTCGCACTCGAGGAACATCAGAAAACCATCCACGGGAAGTGCTCCCAGTTCCGGCAAATCTACGCCTCTCCCTCAGCAACTGGAACCTGCTTCGAGCTCATCCAGCTCTGGCAAGGGTGGCAGAAAGACATCAGGCACTCGTTCCGGTTCGACTAGTCGCAGCAACAGTCGTAGTAATAGCACAGAACGTAGGAGAAGTGGCGACGATACGGCCAGCCCCACTCGGAAACCAGCCCTTTTCGACGCTTTTCGGCCTAGGAGTAAATCCGACGCCAGTAAGACTAGAAAGCCCAGTATTATTGCAAACATGAAGAGCGCGGTGCAGGTAAAGATATTTTTAATCATCATATTTCCTTTCTTTCTTAAGTACAAAATTAGCAGGTATATTTAAGTACTATAATTTACCATTATTTTCTGTATTTAGCATTCGCTGTACAGAGGCTCGCATGGAAGCTCTTCAGTGGACGTGAACACTGAAAAGGATCATCACAAAGATCATAAAGACCACAAAGATCATAAGGAAAGCAAAGAGCAGAGTGGAAGGCCTAGAGCGGGTTCAGAGAGTAGTCGGAATCCAGTAAGCAAAGTAATGGATCTCATTAGGCATCGAAGTCACAGTTCTTTAAGTTCAGAAGACAAGCGAAAAGCGGTGAGTTTAATCGTTTATTATTTTTCGTTTGGTCGCGTACATTTTTATAATTCAAAATATTAATAATCGCATTCGTTGGACAGTGCCCCTTAAAGTATTTACTCATCGAGCCAGATCGATAAGGTTGCACCATAGAATACTTCATTACCGACTCGCAAGCTTAAATCTACTTTACCGTCATCGATTTACTTTATCGGTAAAGCGACGTACTACCGCTTGCATTCCCATAAGCACGTCGTTTTGATTGTCTCATCCTTGTTGTTTCCTCGCTAATTAAATAGTCTCGTTAAAGCGACGTAATGAACCTCGACGCAAAGCAAGCGCAGCTAGAAACCGCATTAAAATGGCGAACGCATTTGCAATAGATTAGTGGCAGCAATAAAGTTAATCAAGTCCACGTGCCGTGGATTGCTGTAATTACATGATCCTAACTGGTCTTTAGCTTAACGGTATAAGTCTGACAATCGATTTCATGATTTCTCCGCGAAGCAATTGTCATCGGGTAGTTCCACGAGCTGCTGATTTCAAGTCCAGTCACTAATATTGGGTCAATGAATATTCCTAAAACGAAGCAGGCAATCGGTTGCGTCCGTTTCAGCGTTAGTTTCATACGCCGACCGGTTCCTTATCTTGTGTCTGAGGGTGACAAGTGTTTGTGCTCACCTGTAATTTAGCCAGTGTTTGTCGTGTGACGTCAGGGACATGTTTTCTTCAGCTAGAGACACTCTAACACTCTAATACTTGGTATATTCGCCACTGCGGTTTGTTAATATAAAAATAGCGTAAATTCGTTGATCTTTTCAAGTGATTTTATCCGAAAACAAGGATGCGAAAATTATATCCTAAAATTGGGTAAACTCTTGTATACGAGTCATTGGTAATTAATAAAACCAGACGCTTAGGTGAAACCTAAAGTTCACTTACTGATTGAATACTTCTGTATCGGCCACTGAATATTCCTGCGAATAAAATTTATGCATAACACAGGAGGGGGAACATACCGCCGAGCATTGACAATGCGATTTATTTGTTTTACTCGTTCGAATGCATCTGAACGCGAATAGCGGTTTATCTAACGGGTATTTGATAAATTTATGGAGCGTATAAAAAGTACGATCGCCTGTATAGCTAAATAACGAGGAAGCGCGACCTTGCCGAGGTCTCGACGTAGCCTCGAAAGTGCCCTGGTGATGTGAATCAGCTTTCAAGGGAATTTTTGCAAATTTATCACGGTACGCGTCGTGAATTGCGCGGTCTGATTTATTGTTAGAATTTAAAGCGACAGTGTCAAGAGTGTCGTGTCAACGTACGGTATTGCTTAACGAAATTCAATGATTTATCAACCGGCATAATCGTAAAACATACACACACACGTACACACATACTTATATATGTACATATATCATATATGATATACACACATCGTGATAAAAAAAAATGTTAACAAAGATTTCAAAATACTTCAATTTTACTTTTGAGCTATTCACGCGACCCGTCGAAATAAATATTTGGGCTACGGCTACGTTAAAGGCCGTTGCGCGAAAGCATCTAGCTTTTGCTTTACAAAAAAATGTACAGATACTCTTGCTGTACGTTGGCTAGAGCTCGTTGGCCTAATTTCACGTTTCCCCGGTGCACAGACTAATGCTCGGGAAGCGCTAGAAATGTTCCGTGATCTTGCAGTACATCGGTAACTGGTAGGGGGTCGCCCCTGCTTATTCTTATGATAATAGTGAGATGTTCTTTTTTTCGCGGGAAATTTGAAAAGTTCCACCAACATGTATTTTCAATTTATCAATATCTACCCATCGCTCTACATTCGTACACCCCATTGCGAGTCCACTTTATGAAAGTGCTCAGTTACCGTGAGCGCGACCACAGAACCACATTGCGAGCTTATAGTACAATGTGTACTATGGTTGTATAAGCCGCGCAGGCGAAATTCGTTAGCATTTTAATTCAGCCAAACCAAGGAGCGGACGCTTGATAAATGGATCGGCCTTCTCTGATTTTAATCTCGGCTTGCGAAATCGACGCGGCTACGTGGTTCTCCAGTGGTCGATGCCTTGGGATTATCCCGTAGAGGAATTCCGTGGGTCTCGAGTGGCTGTCTCTACGGTACCCAGTTGGGAGTAGGTATTCGCCATTGTTTTTTCTTTCTCTGGGAAAAATGAAATGAGGCAGGAAAGCTTTATGCGCTCTCACGTTAAATTCTCGGGGATGATCAATGGGTTCTCCGTTGTTGGCTTTTTTTTTATTTATTTATTTTTGCTCTTCGTTCTACCGGCTTCTTGTTTTTTTCGTGATGCGGCACGACGCGCGATAGCGACGTAGCCATTCTGCTCGCTGGAGACCGCGAGGCATCCGGCTCTAATGAAGCAATGTTCTTATCGGATTCCTATACCGCTGTAGAAACGGGTTAAGTGCATCTTTATTACTCCTTGGCGAGTTTTGCTGGCAACGAATTTTAATTGAGAGCCTCGCAAAACTCGCTCCTACGCGTATATATTTTTGGAAGTTTTTAATCTACTTTTTTTTTTGTAACCAAGTCTGACAGGATCGACGTAACTTTTTCTTTGGCTCGTTAGACGAAGAAGAGATTTTTTTATCGACAATATAGAATTTCCGTGAGTCCACTATTATTCGACAGTCCCGATCATACAAGTAAACAATATCGTCCATCGTACGCTTACAACTAAAGGCAGTTTTCATAACAAAGCAAAATACACACGAATCATACACTGTTTACAAAAGCACACTACGAGACACGTAAACACTGTAGCAGTGACAGATCAACAGATCCTCACGTGTCATTCGGTGCGGTTAGATCATCGTCATAATAATAATCTCTTCGTCATCAGCTGTCTGATAATCGGGAGGACGTGCAGTTTGGTTGTAATCTTAAAAAATTGTTCTTTAATAATCTTTTGAAATCTTCGAAAAAATATTGTACGCCGGTAACTCGCATAAGAATCATCGCGATCGTCTCATGTTACAGTCGAAGTCTCATCGTCGACCTGCCGTCGCGAAGCGTTCGCACGACACGGTTCCAGCAGTTTGCTAACTCGAAAGGAAAACGTCAGTCGTTACATATGTATCCACATAGTCACCTACCACATACGTTGAATCGTCATCGCGCGATGGCTATAAAGCTGGCTTGAGAAGTCGATGGTAGTAGTTTGAAGCGTGTCAGGATATACGAAGTAAAGAGTGACGTATTGCGTTACGGTAGAACCGAGGGGGGCCCCTCTGGAAACGGGAGGGAAAGACACGTTGTCCTCAGTGGCTCGGCTTACTTCCAGTACAAAGGTTCCCACAAACGTATTCGAGTCTCGAATGAAAACGGACATTCGCGAGCTCCGATTTTACTCGCGCAACGAACCAATCGTGCTTTCGATTCTTTTTTTGAATCTTCTTTTCCATATTGCTTTTACTTTCCCTTTCCTTCCTTTCCTCCTACTTACTCGCGAGTTTCGCGCTGCGCCACCTTCCGCTCGGGACTGCGAGAGGATGACACTTGGCTCCGAGCGATGGTGACGGCCAGGAATTATGAACGGCCTCGCCGAACACGGGAGATGCTGTTTTTATTGTTCTCGAAGAGTAATCGGTGTCTTGTGAATCAAGTGCTATCGTAACGGGACAAGAGTATTGTACGTGACACGCGTATGTTTTACGATTTACGTTATCGGCCTTGCCGACTGGACTGATAATTTATTTACTATTTTTAGAACTCACGTACCAGTGACTTTACGTACTTTTAAGGTTAGACGAAGTGCACGGTTAATGTTTTAGTGGGATGCGCGCGCACGCGCGTGCCGTATGACGATTTCGCTGATAGAAGGCAAAGGAATAACACGCGTTCGTCTCGTTAATCGATGCTTCGTTATGTTTTCAATGATTGTCGCGGACTGCGAGTTTGAGGTTATACAGGAAATTATGCCGATAACTTCCGAGATCTCGCTGTTATGCAATATTCTTGCGCTCACCGCTTTCTATAGTTGGTTCGGTAGACTTCTTTTCTTTTTTTCTATTTCAATTTTTCCTCCATGGCATTCGTTACTCGGCTGGCATTTTACTTCGATGTTGAGGACGACACACTATACGTATATAGTACACGCTTTACCGAGCAGTCGATTAACCTTTATACGCTGTTACGTGCTGATAAGGCGGCTTTAAAGCACTGTTATTTAAATTAGGTTATCTTAAATTCCGCGGTTACCACTTCTCTTATCCCGCGATTACGAATTCACGTTTTACTGCGCGGAGAAAATTATCCGGCCAAAAATTTCTACATCATATTTTCGTAATCGTACATTTTACCGGCGATTTGAATAAACTGGGTAGAATTTTCTTCTTCAAAGTTTGAACGCTACTTTCACAAAAAGTCCGGTCGATCGGGCATCGCGTGTAAATGGTCGAGTCCAGTTTAACGTGGGTGCTCGAATTCGTAGTGTAAATACGATCTGTAGCTCGTTGACGTTTACGAAACACGTTTTTTACGCAAGACGCCGACGTGCTAATTGTACCGTCAAGTTCTGCACTTTCGTACACAGTACCAAACCCCATAAACACTATCACCGGGTACACGTGAAATTCATTAATTTCAACGAAAATCAAACGAGCGCGCCCGGTGCCCTGCAAAATTCGATTCCTCGATACCCGGAAGACGTATGCGCCGTCCAATGCACTCGTTGCACTTTACTATGGAAGAGCAGTGTATCGGCGCGTAGCAAACTGCAATTTGCGGTTACACCGCACGACCCATCCGCAATTTTATCCCAGATTCCATTGTTCATGTTAGTAGGTAGGAAACGTGAATTTAATCCAAGAGGATGTACGATCTCTCGTTTAACTGTAAATGCCACCATATATATTTGTTTTCCTTACCGTCCCGCCTTCCCCCTCCACCTCTACTCGATAATTTTTAGTCCCAATATCAATATCGTTAAATTACCACCGCGCGGCGCACGTGTACAACCTTGATATATATTTTTTTCATTATCGGGAAATTGAAGTAATAAAAAATTTATGGGAATACCGCGATAGAAACGAGCAGCGCACGTGCAATCGACACGCGAAATTGCATAATTCAGGTTCGAGCTCGTAACTGTGTTTTTGTTCCGTGTCAGCCTCGTGAAAGCGAGATCGTACGATGTCATCCCGGGTTACCGACAATGCGGCATTTGCAATGGAAATGTCCGAGTATTTGCCCGTCGAACGAGACTCGTCGTCGGTAGCGTTGGAAGGCATGGCAAAGTGTAAGAGCAAGGGAGACGGATAAAACGAGAGGCAATAGTAAGTCGCGACGGGAATGAAAGAAAAGAAAAAAGAGATGCAAAGATAAAGGCAAACCGTCGCGGCACGGTAAGATAACAATACGATACGGCTTTCAGAAAAATTCTTCACGCTCTTTCCCTACGTACCTCCGTGCTACCGTAGAATGACGTAAGGGGCTCGGACGACTGTTTGCATTTCTTTCAGTTTCTTTTTCAATACATCGCAACGTTCCCTTCTTTCGACTCCGTTCGCACTTCTCGATGCACTAATTGTCCCGCTGCACTTAGCCACCGCTAGGAATGCATCCCGGCAAGAAAATAATAAATCGATCATTGCCAAGTTAATTTACACGATCGATGCGATCCGGGGCAATGGAATCGCGTTAAGAGCGTCGAGGGCAACTCGTGCGCGTCACGTCGATACAGCTTATGTTTATTTTCGTATGGCGTAAGGACACGAGAGTATATTGTTGTACTCCGAGTCACGTTAATTGGGATGAGAATCGTTCTTGTACCATTCGCTGTGCTAATTGCGATCGGCAGGATGATACACGTACGGGTAGAAAGTTTCCGTGGTGAATAATTTTTTTTATTTTTTCATGTAGCACCAATATACGCTCGGTCGCCTTGTACCTGCCACGTGTAACTTAATTCAGAACTGTCATTGCAAATGAACACGACGAACACGACTCTCTCACGGTCGAGTCGGTGTACATAAATAAAAGTAATATTCATTTTGAATTTTTACCGTCACTAACTGGGGCTACCCATTGTGCGCGAGACTCTCGCACGACGTCAGAGACCAAGGAATCGTATATCCCCCATTAAGATGATACCGGAGACGTATTAACATCATGACG
The DNA here is from genome assembly GCA_036026315.1 of Trachelus stipa. Taxonomy (NCBI): domain Eukaryota; kingdom Metazoa; phylum Arthropoda; class Insecta; order Hymenoptera; family Cephidae; genus Trachelus; species Trachelus stipa. Next base: position 3,357,354 of record JAYRCB010000359.1, read on the forward strand.
CGAGTGTCTCGCACCTGTCGCATGTGGAACACGTGAGTCAATAATTCGACGTTTGTATCTTTGTATTTGCGTGTCGGTCCCTCGCGATACAGTGGCTCTCAGTCGATGTTTTCGTGAGACTCTATGTACGCTTAGACGAGTAATAAGAGACAGGTTGACCGCGAACGTTCGTTGCAATGAAGTTTTTGGAACATTCCAGATAAAAAAAATTTTTTTTACCCACGTTTCTCTACAGTCACGTACAGGCGAACGAATGCCATCTGCGCGCGTCCTTATGGTTTCGAGGTAATTACGTAAGACAAAACGAGCTTTATTTACCACGTGTATCGGCTTACGTTTGAATTTACTCGTTTTCAGTGCGCCTTTCACGCTCGGTGCGCATGCGCATCAGACACTGCGCATCGCTGTATGGAATTTTGCTGGTACTCGCGAATTTTCATTGACAGTTGCCCTCGCGCGAGGTTAATTATCTATTTTTAGTCTTAATACGAACGGGATCGAGTTTTATAATCTTTTTTAGCCTCTTAGAGAACAACGTGTTAGTTTATGCGTATGTATATATGTATATTGGTGCTATTACAGCTCGACGGTAATAATTGAAAACACGCTGCTTCATCGAAGGTCGTAGATAACAGCTAGTCATTCCACGAGTAACCATTACGTTTATTTTGCTACTGGTTAATCCATAATATCCATATTAAAAATCATTTCTCATTAATACAAGCGCCGTTAAATCTTAAGAGGCAACTAAGTCCAATGGAAGTCACTGCGACGGAGGCGATGGGTTAAATTGAAATTTTTGTTAATTTTGCAATTTTTTTTGAAATTACTAATCTTTTCTTTACCTATACTCTTTTAAAATTCATACGTCGAGCGTTAGATGGGTGAGTCAAAAGAAAGTGAACTTTTTAACCTATGCGCGTCATGTTCGCAGTGGTTGGAAAGGTTAAGTTAGGTCGCAGTAACAAAGAAAAACGTAAAAAATTTTACTTCGAGATTCGCGTCTCTGTATGAATGGGAAAAACGTTCGGCGATGCTGACACTTTTGTCTGGACGTCATACGTGCGTTTACGTTGCGTCGCTTCGCTCACCGTTTATGCACAATGCAGTCGGCTGCTGAAGCGGCCGAGAGGTGTGTTGCAAAAGGCCACAATGCCGTTGGATTATTTATTACCAAATTACAGGGTGACTGGAACTGCTCGCGGTTGCACCTTGTCACTCTGTCGGACATCGCGTGGACATTTTTCTTGAACGATTTTTCGGCTTTACTTCGGTCTCGTATTTTTCTAATAGGTATTAAAGTTTCAAGTCGAAAGATCGTAGATTTTTAAAAAATTCGGCCGTCCTAGAGGTTAACTTTGTACGACCGTTTATGTCGTTGCCGAGATTAAACGCAGTTGTGGCGACACGTTGTGGAAGTATTAGATGTATTCTTTCATTATGCATTATTCGGCTCTGTGTGTCATAAGGTTGTAACGTGTTGCTCGTACACATAGGCAGCCGTGTATCATGCAGGATTGACAGTATTGCCTGTTGCTCTCTACCTGACTAACCTATCCGGGGCACAACGTTAAACGATTCTTGCGAAATTCTTTTAGCCTCGACGAATTTCACCTTGATACGATTTGCCAAGTTAGAAATAAATCGTGGTGGCAGTGTTGTATTATTTGTAGTGAAAAAAAAAGAAAAGAAAAAATTACTTACCTCCCACTGTGACGCGAATGTGTAGCATCTAGGACAATATAAAATGTCTTCGTACTTCCGTTGGATAAAAAGTGGCAAGAAGGATGGGGCGGATTACTTTGGCGCCAAGCCCAGAAGTCGGTCGTTGGATTCGAAGAGTCTCGAGGCATCGGGGATACGACTGATATTACAAAATGTACGGAATTTTTGTGTTTCATCGTGAACTTTCATTGCTCGATCAGTCGGAGTATTCCGTTGACAGGATATTTCGCAACGAGAACTCGATTGTTTTTCTAAATCTCTCTTTCTGTTTATCTTACAGAGAGCAGCGGCCCAACATCAGTCACAGATAGCAGTGCAGAGTAAGTGTAACCATGACAGTTGATCTTTTTATAATATCGTTCTAACAGTCAGTCGGCTGTGTTATCTTGAAATTGGTAAAAGTGTGCAGACGATGGCTAGGAGAATAGTCGGATGGTAATGGTATCAAGGAATATTTTTAAGTGTACCGCCTTACCTTCTTATACTGGATCTTAGGCTTACATTTTAACGTAGAAACGAACGCTCTTTCCATACAGTCCGTATTGAACGACTACTGTAGGAATAATTTCGTTGGCGTGGGCGAATTATTAAAGAACACATGGAACTAACAACTGGTGAAACTCCTTTTGATGTCGCTGACGAGTATCTAATTTATGTTTCACCGGTGCGTTCTCATCAACTACTTTGAAATACGTGGAAATAGCGAACGACGTAGAATCCACTTTCTCTGCTGTGTAGGCGTAATTAGTGTCTGTTCGTTTTTCACACAAACTGAAATGGGATAAGAGCCAACTGTATTACCACGTTATCGAATGGTTGTCTGTGACAAATTTATAGGGAAAAAATTCCACGTTTTTCATTTTGAGCGTGTTCACTCATTACCATTATTTAAATTAGGACAGTCGTAAGGAAATGAGAGTAATTCACTCACGTATGCGTTTGTCCAGAAGATAACCTGTGATTTTACCGACGGCGGTTGGTCGTTATTCGCGAACGAGTTTAAGGTGTCTGCTGATAGGTGTCACCAGAGTCGTTGCCGCGAATGCGCCGTAGGTTGCGCAGAACCACGCAGTCTGGTCCCTCGTGGCTCAAGGGCTCTCACTTCTGAATCAAGTCGGAGACCTGGAATAGAGGACCTGCGCCTCAGACTGTTTTTATACCGCAACGCGTACGGGAAGGTACGTCGCGTCATAGCGCACTACCCGAGCTACACGAATGCCGAAAGGAAGAGTTGTCGATCGATGAGAGAGAAAAGGAGGCCGTACTCGCGTAGCGTCTCGATTACCGCGAAGATATCTCCTTTCTCGGTGAGGATCCTCACTCGACGGCTGTCGTTCCGAAATATTCTTAACGAAGACGTTGTCGCGAATGGACTTTGATGTGATAGAAGTGTGTCGCCACATTAAGCAGATGTCTTGTACCGCAGCTGGTGTCTTGTTTATAATCATTAACTATTACAGTACCTGACTTATTGTATACGTGACTTTCTGTGTCCACGGCGTGGAGTCCGGATCCACGTCTTCGTCGCGAGTGCTTTCCCTGTTTTACGTGTTGGTTCTGAATTGTTACTCAACATTTTTCGAGTTTTTCAAACCTTCGATTTCCGTTAGATCCGATTTAGACGATATGTGTACTAATAGATCGAGGCTAATGTGGAACTAGTATATGTATATTCAATCCTGTTACTAGCAATGTCAAGGCGAGAGTTCATGTAAATATTTCCGCATTAACATTCGTGCTTTCTTTACTGTTACGTCTTCAATGTGTTATTTTCGTGGTCAAATTATTATGATCGATCTACCTTTTTTTTTGAAATGTTAATCGTTTTTGGTTCTCTGCCATGTTATATTACTACGTTTGTTTAATAATATTAAGACTTCAAAGCAAAGTCACTTATTTTGGATACAAATGTTCTTTCAACGACATCAATATCAAGGAACCGGCTGAATCATTGAATTTCCTCGTGTCGTAAATATTACGTTCCACTCCTAAGAGTCCTTCGTTTGCTTCTGATGAACTTTTCTCTAAATCTTTCCAAAGACACTCAGTACTTAGGAGTGTGTGTAAAACGAGTGGTATCGCAATAATAACAAAACTATGCCCCTCTTACATGAATAACTGAATAGCAATGAAAAGATAAAGAAAAAAAAAACTGAAAAAGACTCTCGACCACGTTACGGTAAGCTTCAGTAAATTTATCCATCGCTCGCATGAAATATGGTTTTTCGATTAATAATCTCGGACTTCTCAATAAAATCAAACGACGTAATTTCGTTTGTGACATTATTGATAACAATAGAATGATCGTATTGTCCCTTGTATGATCGATTAATGATTTCATGCCGATATCGATGATGTTTACTTAAAAAACAAATTAAATAATAAAAAGATTTCTTCACTAGGCTGTTCCACATATAAAAAAGACCACACCCCACGCCGTATATCTCGCAAATACAAAGTAATAGCTTTGTCATTATCTCTCTTTTCTGTCGTTCTATATTCATAGTCACCGAGTACACCAGGCGCGTACAGGAATCTTGTAGCAAATTTTATTTTTAACAAACTCCGCCCGACATCCAAATTATTTTCGTATACAGTTGGTAATGGCACATTGTGACCAGTGTGAATCTCTTATTATTCGTAATCTGACGACTTTTATTCAAATTTCGCCCCACACAATGGCTTCGAAACAACTTTTTTTTTGTTTTGACAAAACGCCTGCGCATTTGCATGATTCCTTCGCCGACTCGCGTCTACGTGTGCATACTAATAACTGTCATTTCCAAAAGCCATCGTATCGTTCGCGTCCGTTAATGGATCAGCCATTAATCGAAACAAGTCTTAGAGGGTCGTGTGTTACAATTCGGGCTCATTGAGAATTTCGAAATTGCCACACGATCAATGGCACTACGTGAGTCATTGCACATTTATGCTACTTATGTGACAGACAATCATTGCCGTCTATTATACGCGCTGTATGGCTCTAATAATTTTATTAACTCGTGGTCCTTGGTATAGGTTCGCCTTAATCCTACGTTTAATCTTTTTGACCAATTAGCGCGATCCTCTACGTCGCCATGACCTCAATGTCGAGAACATAGCAATACGCGGGAAATTTGAATCTTATGCTCTAAAAAAAAATAAGAAGCCCCTTATCTGTGAAAACATGTACGATCGGTCGGCTCGAGTTAACGTGGTGGAAAGAGGTACGAATTTTTCACGCAGTTTGGTTTCTATAACAATGCATATACAGTATATTGGCTATAAGGTATAAAGGATGTTTATATTCTCCTGCAGTTTGTCGCTATCAAATATACAGGTGTATATATTCATACATGCAGGTACATTTGCTGTATCTAATACAAGTGTCTACTCTTGCATATGCAAACGATAGATACCTGCCTCCTCTGACAGGAAATGTTGAGTGACGCACAGATCTCGCGTTACTGGAATTTTCCTAAATAGTTCTCGCGGTGACGTCGAATTTAGTTCAAATAAAGTAATTAGAGATTAGGACGAAATAATCTCTTCGGTTTCTCTCGTCTCGTGCCTCTCTGTATAAAACATGGTTTTTCTTTAACACTAGATTTACGGAACCCGTCATTTTGACGGATTTCAAATTTTAGGTTAAATCCTTAAATTCCACACTGGAGTGAATTGTAAACTCGCATCGGCTAGTGTGGAATTTAAAGGTGCGTGACAGAGGTGTGCAATTCGAAAGTTAAAGTTACAGAAATTATAAGTATTATTTTTTAGCAATTTTTTTCACGCTGAGAATCAACGTCCGTAAATCTAGTGTCAATCGGATCTATGCTCCTCTGCGACTGTACCAGTGGACGTAATGTCTACCGTATAATTAAATTCGCGTATAAATTAACCATCGTGAAGTAACTTTGGCGCGTTACGGAATAAAAAGTCAAAAAGTTTATTACACGTAAAAAAATAATCGTCGAAGCCTGACGAAAGCAGTGATCTCTGTGAACGTTCTTCTTCTTAGCTTTTCTCGTCCTTGGGATGAATTAACAGCCAGTCTCGAAATAGTTTGATCGTGAAAATTGTCTATAGAGTTTTCAATGCGCGACAAGATTGGTCTCCGGGGTCGTTTAAGTTACTGGCGGCGTTGCAATAACGAAGGATCGTGAAGATTTTCACGTAATTAATTTAATTGGAAACTAAGAAAACAACTATATAAATATATTTATATATTGTATATATATTTATAAACGTGCTTTCAATGCGTCTCCTTGAATATGTACCAATCGTGATGCTGCAATCTCACTTTTTTTTTCTTTATATTATTTATAAACGTATTCCAAACCATCGCTCACTTTGATTGTCATACGTTCAAGCCGTATCTTCAATTGCCACGTACGACGACGGAAAGAATTTATTTCGATCGAGAAATCGAAATGCGCGAGCATACTTTCAACCGACACTTTGCTTTTACGTATCTCGTAACTCGTAAATCACTGGGATAACCCGTGTAAAATATAAATAGCCGCTAAAGCCCTTAGCATTCAATCACTATTGACCGATGATTCACTTTCCGGGCAATCGTATTACCCGAACGCTTACGAAATGGCAAACGATAGCGGTCGGTAGTGGCATCGAGACGTTTTGCGTTAAGGATTACTTTGAACAGTGTATAGGGTGGAGTTACGTGGAAGGCACTTTAACGGGTGATGCTTCATCCTTCTCGTCGAAAAAAAGAAGCCGTGGACAATGCTCGAGTCTCTTCGACCAAACGACGTACTCAGACTGCAGCCTCGAGGGCGAGGGGGAAAATAAGGAAAGTAAAAGAGAAGGGAAGAAGGGGATGGAGTGGAGGGGGAGAACGACAGTACGACGTGGTCCTGCTTCTCAAGGTGATCCTGAAAATTTTTAACTTCAAGGTCGCACGACTCTCCTCAACTCGTTATCCTGGGACGATGCTGCTACTCACCGGAAACGGAAGTGCTCCGTGGTTTTATAGTCTGTTACACGTATAACTCTGTCGTTTGATCTGTCGGTATTGAATATAGTGCCTGTATTTTTTTATAGATTTTTTAAAAATTCTATACGGTCACGCTTAGGGCTTGATAATTCATGGGAAAGAACTTGACCAAAGGCATTATCGTCATCGCAATTGAGAAATTAATTGGTGGTAGCGTACTATATATTATACGTACTGTAATTAAACGCAGTAGTAATTTTAAGTTAACATTGACAGGATGAATTAGACAGATGATGTAATTCACGCTAGATCGGAGTGACAGAGGAAATCCAAAGTGGAAGGTCCAGAGTACTTTAACTTTAAGTACTTTAACTTGCGCTTTATGCGCTATACTGGATTTTGATACGTACGACGTATACATATACGTGTAGTAGGTCTGGTTAACTCTGCTATCTAGTAGCAATAACCTTCGTACATGTTGTCATCGTTCGATTGGTTTTTCTTTCTCTTGTTTACAATCTCGAGAACTTTATAGAATTCGCCCTTTCGATTAGTATACGTAATATATGCAAAAAAATGTGCTCGGCTCATTTTTATATTAATTGTGTGTGAACTTTGATGCCGTAAAAAAATAATTCGATTATATCTACGTGACTCGGTTTGTTTTTACGTTAGTGCTGTATTTACTTGCTAGTGCCTTATAGGTTATTCCCATGCTAAATACGCGTATACTTGCAACGCTTGTTTTCTAACCGTGCTAGAATTTCGGGTAACCCAATATCGCGTGTTGTCTTAACGATATTTTATATCGCAAAAGGGTTTCTCGCCTCTCGGCACGGATAATATAACGTTAGAATTTGCTATTACGTAGGTTCAAGGTCTCCTCGGGTTCGGTATTATTCTGAGGACGTATTGAAATATCGTGTTTCCGAACGCACCACATGTTTCGCTAATAAGGCCGCAGTGCGCGTGCGCGTATCGCTACACGTACAGTAAGTCTCAAAAGGCAGAGGACGAAAAAGTAAATGCAAACGAATAAAACGAGAACCGTTTGTTTACTTTGTTACCTCCGCGATATACCGTGTGACGAGAAAGTATCTTATAGACACGGCAGTCGGTTAATATAGGCGGGAACTTTTATTAAAGTCTTGTAAATTATTATACGTGTCTCTCCGTACGGTGCCAAACCTATAAACATACTTGGAGGAACCGGTCGTGATTCGAATCTTATGCTCTTTCGTAGATATCATTGCGCAATATAGCTGATGAGCATAATTGTGTCAGTGGCGTCAACGACCCAAGAATATTATTTTTGGTTCATTGTCTGTTATTTGTGATTTAATGCTCAGTTTTGAATTTTTTTTCTTGCACATTCCTTCGCAACGTCCCGGATGACTCCATTGATGCAACCTAAGCTTTGCCGTATACAAACGGATAACAAAAACATTGGAGTAAGACGTAGTCGCCTCGTTAGATATGGACTCAAGGATGCAACGTTTGCATTAGTTATCTTTGTTGGAATGCATTGCCTTTCGGGCACCAAGCGGCTCCGCTTTCCTTTATTTGCCATCGGACGCTTCTGCGTCGTCGTTATCCATGGAATTGCTTGTTATTATTGTTACATTCCCCCAAGCGCAGACGTCTCTTCAGGGTTTGGCAGCAAATCGAGTATGGTTGTTTGTTATCTCTCGGAACGGCTCGCGCTCGCCTCGAATTCATGTCATTCATCCTCGACGTTACTTGGCCCGATGTAAAATCACTCGCGTGCAATTCGCGCCGACGCGTCTTTATTTGCATCTAACGGCCGTACAGTCACGATCTAGCTTAACGACTGCGGTTGATCAATTGGCTGAGTTATGCAATTCTCAAGTATGCGATGCCATGCCACAGGATAGAGGATATATAATATATTTGTATCATAGCTATCGATGAGCTCGCCGAGTGCATTCGTGACGTTTACGCTACACTTTCATCACGACCTAGCTCAACTCCATTTACTGCGCTACGAGATTGTCGCTCGACTTTGAGGCGGCCTTCGCTAAGACGCTATGGCCATTTTCTCTTCACCGTGCCAGAACGTTTCTAGGATCCATTGCATCCTCACGCGGCCGGCGAGCACAATAGAGGCGCGACCGAGAGACCTTGATCACTCGAATTTCAAGTTTTGGTCATGATTTAAAAAAATTTTTTTTGCATATTTATCGTTTTTTTCATACTTTTTTTTCTCTGGCACGTCGAAAGTCACGCGTGGGACTGTAAGGTTGATTGCCCGCTACGACCGACACTACGGCAGGTGATTGCACTTATTGCTATTGGTGGTTGTTGCGTCACACCTTAAGGCTCATTAACAATTACAGAGTCACGTGCGAAAGTATTTTCTTTATCCGTACTCTTGTCATTTCCCAAGAGCAATCGCCCAATTGATATTAAATTATATCTTATCGTCACTTAATCGTCTCTCCTCAGGGCTCTTGTCCGGGCTAATCAATTTTTCTATCTAACACGCGATATTTTGCCAAAAGCTTCCCGCCGGTCCTTTCCTTAAATTGTGTCACGACGATCATCGATATGTAATGTATTTTCGATTCGTTGCTTCGTACGCACAGATCGATCAATCTTTTAAGTAATTATCTTGGATTCGTTGGAGACTGATAACACAGAGAATCGCAAGAAGTTAATCTCGTTTTATGCTCACGCCTTCAAATCGAACCTGCATGTTGAACGTTATCTAGAACTTTGTAATCCGCAGGTAAATGATTACCGAGATCAAACGGGTTATACGAATTTAATATATGATTCAGAGCTGGTTGTTGACTCTATTAAATTTTTCTCGCGTAACATATCCAATTAAAACCATATGCGACGATTTTACGCTGTTCTCAGGTATTTCTTATCTCTCATTAATTTTTCTCTAATATTGACTTTTATTATCTTCTATCGTGTATATCTATTTTTTAAGGTAATAACCGGTACCATAAAATATTCCAAAAGTCGTACGGGCAACGAAGAAAATTTCAAGGTCCCTTCGTTCATCTCGCCCACATTGAATAAAGTAGGCAGCGATTTCGCGCGACAGAAATTGCGCCTGAACCAGGAGCGGCATTGATCCTCGTGGTGCCCAACGACTACGTGGGGTGAGCTGGTGCGACACTCCCGGTACCCTCGGTGGGAGAAATTCCAGGTCGATACGTCCCAGTTTCACTCATCCGACAGACTCTCCCGAAGCTTCCCCGTCATCGACCCAAATACCACGAAATTCTTGGTCTTTCCATCCACTTTTATTTTTCTCAGCCCGGTCACATCCGGTCTCTCCTATCAAATTGGTTACTTATTTTCAACTTCGACAACCTCTTGATCTGCCCTTCCGTTAATTTGCTCCTGACGTTACATTGATCCGTAGACTCGCTTCGATGAAATTCCACGCGACTTCTGAAATTCAGGAGGCACATGGTCTGGATAAATTTTTTTTGTTGCCAAATCCAATCAACATCGACAGATTCCTCCGTATGGCAGTCAGAAGCACGTGGCCGTGAACGAAGGACCTTTTTGTTTCCTGTTTTTATTTTAATCTCGAGGCCTTACTACAGCCGTAAATAGAATCATCGAACTCCCTGATGTCGGTTAGGCGATAACAATCTCGTTTTGTAACTGCTGATACGAAGATAACGCTTATCGAGGTTATCTCGGCATGACAGTGTTCAAATATCGTAATGTTATTACGTGTTCGGTGAAAAGTGAAATTGCGCAAATTTTTCTCGAAGGAACAAAATTGTCTTTAAATGATTTCATCGTCGTTTGTCTACGGTTGTCAGTTATGTATTTCGTTGATTTTTTTTCTTTTTCATTGCGACGAAACAACCACGTGACGTACGCATTTTACTTCCGACGATCTTATCTAGCGGAATTGACTTTATGAAACCGAGACGTAATAGGCCTGTACGCGCGATTTCTATTTTCTAATGAAATTCCATCGCGAGCGTAATACAGGAGTTCCCTGTATTACGAGGACACGGCGTAGACCACGTGCGTTCCTGGATTCTACCTCTCCCGTTCGCTCTGATCGATCCGCCCTAAAGTTTCCTGCCGCAACCCCTTTTTAGGTACACTCCGTCGAAAGAGCCAAGGTCACTAGGCGTAGCGTAAAAGGGCCTTGCTGTGTTTGGAAATCCTTTCTCTTCGTCCTTTTTCATTCGCGCTTCGTGCCGTAACTCAATATGCACGTAGCTCTCGTAGCAGGGTAATTGGAATTCTGTTTATGGAATCAAACCGGGAATGCATTTTGACGGCATTGTTGCAATTTGGACGCCCTCGAGTATTTGTGCAACGAGAATGATTTATGCATGTGACAATAGCACTTTGCCAAGATTAGATCCACTAGTATGCGCGCAATAATACGTGTCTATTTGGATAAGTGACTTATGCCCATTACGTAATACTCCTTTCTCAAGCACGTCCGTACATAGGTTGCTTCTAACGTAGGTATATTTGGGACATCGAACGTTTTGCATTCAATCGCAATCTCCGTTGTTCTTCGGATCTTAACCAAGCTCGGATAAAACATTGGTCAATGTACTCGGTAGCACCACGGGGATCGCGCGCTTAACACATTTGACCGATGACGTCTCGAATTCTCGAGCGTCGGATGTCACTGGTCTCCCTGCTAGAATCGATGATGAACTTTACCTCCGTCGGTATAGAAAAACATTATGAGGTAGTACGATGAATAACCTTGTGGTCTAGTGAAGAAATCTTTTTTTGAGAAAAAAAATAGAAAAATGAAAATTAGAAAAACAAAGTATATCCTTACAGCTGGATTTCGTAACCTTACGAGAGAGAGGTCTACTGGCAATAAAAAAAAATACATCGCAGATCGTATCCAAGAACACCAGAAGAAGCCTTTCGTTCTAGAAGATCAATGATGGATCGTCGAGTACGATGAGTCTAGGAGCAATCGATAAAAAAAATCCAATTTATGATCTTTGATAATCGAACGTATTGGAAAGGGGAAAAAATGCACGGAATCACTCATTTGCTCTCGCATCACGGCCACGGTGCTCACAGTGACCCAAAGAGCGGCCACGAGGAAAAAGCGCGACCCTGCAATCCGGACATAAGACTGGTGCACGATCTCCTGGGTCAGAAGCATCCTCAGGACGTAAACAAACTGCTCTACGACCGACAGACCAGTCGCGGTTCCGTCGGCTCGACTCACTCGTACGCCTCTTCGACGTCGTACGGCTCGTCCCATGGTTCCGGGTCATCGAATTACGGCTTTGGACATCCCTTGCACGGAAATCATTCCATCTATCATACCGTTCACGGAACTGGTCATCACGCTCACCAGAGCCACCATCATCATAATCATCATCGCCACACCAGAAGTGGTACAGTCTCGCCGTCCTCGCCAAGTCCGACCGGGGAGCACGAGAAGCCACATCATCATCACACGATTCAGGAAATGATCAGGCACTTTGGCAGGAGGTTAGGACACATCAGACGGCAGAGCGAGTGCCAGGATATACCTCAGAAGCGCGACGAGGACTTTCGCAACAGGAGTCAGAGTCTTGACGGGAACGTCAGACCCGTGGAAGCCGACTGCGAGACCACGTACAGAATCTACGAGAGCATCCTGAGACAAGGTAACATCCGATAGGTCAGGGGGTGCTCATCGGCAAGTATTTTTCGAAATTGATACAATTTTATTGTAATACCTAGATTCTACGTACATCGATTGTTTTTCCGGGCGCGATGGACTTCAGCGGCCCAACGAACTTAGCAGTCTTTTTTTTTCAGCCACGATCGTGTTTTCCTCTACGGTTTATTGTCTCGAGCGTTGCACAATTCTCTGCCACGTGCTGCACGCCTTCTATCCGCTGGCACTCGATCCTGTTGACTCGGCGACGTTACCTTACGTAACCCTGTTCTCAGGGCAAAGATACACGTCGATCTATCCCCTTCATTTTTCTACGACTTATAAAAAGCCTTTTGCCGTCTCAGAGATCTACGTGCTGACGACGTATCGGGCTTTTCCTTCGTGGTACAGCTGCGCCCTGCGCTCTCTTCGTCTCCTTCCTCGGTCACTCTGAGTCCACGTCGCGTTCGACTCTTGCGTACGTGCTCTACGAGATCGGAATGAAAAATACGCCAATCGCGAATCTACTGGGTGACTCGAGAAATTTAAAATTACGCTTTAACGCTTTAATCGTTACGACAAATCGACCTCGTACGTTGAACGGTCATTAACTATTAGCCGCGACTCTCGTGATGCCCAAGACTCACCTTGACCTAGTGCACCATCCACAATGCTGTGCATGGTTAATGACTGTAGCTAACGGTGAACTCTGATCTTTTTACGAATTTGACTGTCAATCGATGCTAAATCAAATTCAAGGGCATTTACAGTCTTTTATCTTGTATTATTCTTTCGATTACTTTTTATCCTAATTTTTTTCTGTATTTTGCATTAGAACATTCACGTTACCTAATTTATGTATTATTCCACGCTCCTGGAATTCACTACTTATTTATGCTTTCAAGCTTCAGATACGCAAAGATTACGTTTATCGTGCTTATACCGTTTAACTGTATATATAGAATTTTTCAACGCGTTTCTTACTTATGGTGTATATATATCGGGATAATAAAAAAAAAAAGTAACTAGATCAGTAATCCACGCTGTTTTGTTCACAAGAGTATTTTTTTCTACTTTACCACCCGGTATATTTATACGTAGACCTGTGTGTCATGCATTGTCGTGCTCCTCGCGGGTAAGAATTATGCGGTGCGTATGCATAACAGGAATCGTTCTATTTCGAATGATATAATAGGTCCGAAGCAAGGACGTTGTGTTTCGCAATTTTAACGATAACAGCAGGGCGAATTAATCGGTAAGAGAAATAAAAGAAACGAAAAAAAAATACCGGCTCGTAAATCCTAGTCTCACTCATTCCTAAGAGGCGAGGTCAGGCTAGAAAAATCATGTGATTCGTAATGAGGAGGTAAACAACAATCCCATAGTTGCAACGTTCAGCAATCTATTGATGCATATTGCATGCGTGCACAAAGCTAAATGGATTCATTGAAATTATCTCGGCACTTCTTACGTGGCCTTTGCCCTTATAAGCGATTGAGTCTTTGAGCATGATTTTACGATTCGTCAGATTGCAGCGAATAGCGCAGGTCATAGCTGACTCGAAAGGACTATACGATTTTTTTCAAAACGAACCGAATCGAAACGTCTATATCGTATTAGTAGTATTTTTCTAAACTGCAATACATTCTTGTCTCCGCGTATCTCTTTACGCGTCTTCTTTCTCAATGTTATCGACAAAGACCGACCCACTGATCGTGCGTTTTTTTTTTATCAATTTGTTATCAATTTGCTACGTACTGGGGCTCACTCGGACCCTGGTCTGTCGTCACGTGTATGTATATATATAGTCTGTATTGGTAAAGTACGGTCGCTCACTTGCTAGAGCTTTTCAATCTTATTTCCGTTTTCCGGATGAATGCTACAAATGGTTTATTATAGATTTATGAAATAACGTGGGAACCTGAAGACTCGATACTCCATACCTCCCACTCGCCTCGTCCATTGTATCTGGTCAACTCGGTCGCGCGTATAAAGCACACGTATCCAATCTTTTGCTTATTGTTTATGCTTAGCTCGAATAATAATCTGGTCGAACCGGTATCAAAAGGTCTGACGCTTCCGTTCCGATGCTTATGTCAGCCTATAGACGCTCGTCAAGATCGTTCGCCATATTCTATGTTACAGTTGAAGTTTCGAATTCCGTTGTTTCTGCGTTTTAACTGGAAACGCCGAGGCGTCGAATATGTTTTTTTTTTGTTGTTGACAATGCAACTGTTAGAATTTGCTTAGCTGGAGAAATACGTGCTTTTTTTGTCTGTTACATTGTGTGAAGTCACTGTGTGACTTTGAGTAGACTGCGCAGTGCGAATGCAAGGGTCATTTGGATTTAGGTAGGAAATGTTCAATTTACGTGTAATGCGGTGTGCAGGAATGGAAATGATAATGGAGCAGCGTGCTATGTACTGTGTGCCTCGAAGATACACGTTGTTTGCGAGATTGTAGATCGAAGTAATTAATTGTACATAATTTCGCGAAGGAAAATTTATAACTGTGTGCTACGATAAGAGTACAGGAGTTTGGGAATTTCTTGAGAAATATTCAATATCCCATGGGTGTTTCGGAAGGAGTCAAATCCTTTTAATAGCAAGTCGATGACTTTAGAAGAGACTTTCGGTGACCAATTTCTCTTTGAACTAAACTTTCTGCTGTCTCTCTCGCTCTCCCTCTTGTTTGGTACTCGTACAGGAAATTAATATTTTGTAGGGTCGATGGAAAGAGCCTTCGTTTCTATAGGTCAGACACGTGGACCTTTGTATTACATCAGATGTTTTGAAGGTTTTGTTATAATGTTGGCAATAACTCAGCTAAGTGTATTTATTTGGTTCACAGGTGCTCTCAGGAGAAGTTCCGTGGATCCAGGTGCGAGACGACTATCGCTCGGCACACCGGCTGTTCCCCATAGAGCTTCAGATGCCTTGCTGGATCCCGTACATGCCGCCATTCTATTTAGGGATTCACGAGGAGTAAGTATCCGAATGTTTCTTTTGTATCTTTTGTTTTGAAGATTTCAGGACTAGTTTTTTTAAATTTTATTTATACCCCTGCAAAATGAACGCGCGTAAAGTTTTTAATGTAATTGGACTTTTGGAACTTCGTTATCGAGTTCGCCTTTGCTTAGGTTAATCATACCGTTCGAGCTCAGGTTATATCCGATAGTGACATCGTGAGTTGCATCACGTACGCAACTCTTGCCGCTGTTTGTCCTAGGCAGAATCATCTATCGTCATTACGTTGAGTAATTCATTTATTTTTTCTGTGACAATACGAATAGTAGAGCGAGGCACGGTCGAGCGAAATCTGCGTCATTCGATCAGGCATCTCGATTATCGAAACGGAAATAACCTATTGGTCGTATGGAAACTGAAGCAAAAGAGTGACAAGCTATTGGAGCCGTCGGTAAGGTAGAACCGCTCGAATGGCTAGGTTAACTATTGGGAATTTCTTTCTGATCGACTGCTATCTGTCTTGCGTTTTACCTGCAGTCGGTAACGGCAGAGTAACTGCATCATCGTCGACTTTGAAATCTGTTAATTTAGTAGATTTCTTCTTCATCCACATGCAATAGCATGCCATATCAATTGATAAAGTCCATCATCCGCTCTGAAAATTCAAGGCCGCTTGCCGGTCATCAGACTCTTGGATACGTGTAGATGAAAACACGCGTTGCTCACGTCTAATTATATCGGACTATTTTACTGAAACATCCTTTTGAATGATCAACACTTGCATCAACCGTCCATCTTCTTTCGTATAGTATTATATGTGCGCGCTCGTCAGCTTTATTACTTCCACTCAAGGCTACACATAATCGCAATAATGTTGATGCACAAACAACACCTATTTACATGAAACCACGAGCAGTATTATCGTCCAACTTGTATGCATATTATAAATCCATTAGATCTGGTTCACAAAGTAGTTTCTCAGTCACATTATTTTTTGGTCCATTCCATGGAAAATTAGAAGTCTCAAACGGAAAATATCATAGGAATCAACGATCATTTAATCCTAAAAATTTCATGTCACGCTCTTCTTCTATATCGATCTAATTATATATCTTTACTACACGACCCCGTATTCGCTATACAGTGAAAATAAATACAATGGCAATACAGATTTCATGACTTAAATTCTTCTCGGCTATGATTTTCATCAAAATTTACTATCCCTGGGTATTCCTGTCGCCCAGCAAACCCATGAAATTCAGGAACGTTTCGAAAATCTTGTTTACGGGCAGTAGGACATCAGCAGCCTGATGGATTTGTATTATATCGGTGCAATCGATTGTGCCATGAGCCTTGGAATTACCTGCGCTTTGTAATACCGAATTGCTTCTGGGTTTGTTATTGGTTCTATCAGGATCATCAGTACCTCTGTAGGGCGTGTCAATCCACAATGACACACGTACACTCGTGCTTTCTCATTGACAGTAGGCAAATTAATGGAATTCATAACACGGCACGTCTTGAATTTTAAAATATCCATACGTTAACATACATACGAATTAGAATTTTATGCAGTCCATGATCTAAGGATTTTTTTTATTAATACTTCAATAATCAATGATCGTTAGAGTAGGTCCCATCTGTTGAAGGTGTGTCCATAACTTTAATATACGTATATATATTCAAAGATTTTTTTTCATAGGAACCGAACGTACGAGATAAGCCTTATCAGAAGAAACTGCCCGACGCTTGTTGCGTCGCTGCTTTGATAAGAGTTTCGATCTATATGAACTCATCGTGGAATATAATTCGATTTCTATTGGACTGTTACATCGCTGTATATTTTTTAATCCCTTACGACCTTAGGTCAATTCGCTTAACCGCATGCTCTATCTCCTTTTAGATATTCGAACCGGCGATACTAAAACTAACAATATTTGCCGGCCACACCTCTCGTCACTTACGTCAAAGCATGCGAAATCGCGCTCGTATTCAGCAAACAAATGTAAATAAACTCGTTAGTCCGCTATTTTAATTTTCCTCGTGCACATCCTGCACTCCAGCATCGTTACTCAACGATTTCGTTTACAAGGAGTTTGTTAATTTTTTTTTTGTTCACTATCATATTTCCATTTTTCTTTCGTTCGTCGCTCGAGCTACACGTGTCTCGAGAAGTGGTTTATGTCCGAGCTCGGAAATTTATACAAGAATTTTAACAAGTCGTTCTATTCGCATTATATAAGACTTTGATATTTCTGAACGAGTTCGCTCTGTCGAAATTCACTGAGAAATCACAGGGATCAAAAACATATTTTCGACCTTGAATTTATACCCTTTGAAGATTCTCTACCGATTCTCGAAATATTTAATCCCTCAGGTACCGCCGACCATTTTCTTACCGTAAGGAATGTTCTGCCAGACCACGTGCATAACAGACCATAGTCTAGGTACTCCTAGTCGTAATTTTCAGTCTACGTTCCTAGGCGCGTGGACGTCATCATCGCTGTGGAAGGTTAATACGAAAAATTCTTGTATGTAATCTTCGTGATATTCGCCTTATCATCTCACAACGGAAGCTTTATCTTCGTAGAACGAACTCGTCGGGATATACGAATTTCTATTATAACATCGTATAATACATATTTCCATCCTAGCCCAATCATACCGTCTCTCGGCGATTTCTCTCCACGTGACGTTCCGGCGAACAAAGGGGAGAGAGATATGAAAAAAGACAATAACAATCAACGAATTACCCACTCTTTATACGGTGTTATTAATAATCCGTCTACAGTCCGAGTAGGCGTATCCTGCGTATTAGACAGTTCACGCTGCGTCTACTTTCTTCAACGTCTTTCAGGGTTTCTGCGGATCCTCGCGAAAACCTCGCGAATTTTGTCTGACCACGATGCACCAAGCTATACGTGAATCCAAGAGGCGATATCGAAATATATGTAAAACGGTTCCTATTTGATTTTTCATGTGATTCGGATAATTTATGGCATTGAGGGAAAAAAAATTTACTTTTACCCCTCCAATCCAATCTTCTCTCCCTTCTACTACATTTTGTGTATGTACAGTCGCCATTTATGTATTGTACGTGGTAAACTCTTGCACGGGCGACAATGGTAGCCGTAGGTCTTGTTTATCACACCGCCGCGTAAGGATATCACGATACTCGCGCATTGAATGCTGAACAGTTGAATCGCACGTGACGCGACAGTCAAGTTCTCGTTGTACAGTTAGCGTTATACCGAATTCGTCGTAACTTTGTAGATTTCTGTGAGTACGACTCGCATGGAAATTGTATCCTTGTCCGATGTTTGATATTACGTCGAAGGTAGCTTATACTCCTTCAAGAGCTGCTTTCCTGGTATGCACGAGCTCATTTTGGATCGTGATCAACGTCATCGAGTTACCGACGGTCGGTATTGTTCCGTAGACGGATGATTTCAGGTACGTTCGATTATCGATCGATATTTTAATCGGTATGCGAATCGATTTTTTTTAATTTCCTGGAAATTTATTAGCTTTTATCTGTCTCATTATACTGTCGTATTGGATATCTTTTTTTTTTTAACATTCTTGCCACTTTCTTGTAATATGACGTGTTTACTTAGATTAGTTGATTTAAGTATGTATACTTACGTCCCGTAATAATGGTGGACGTAGGAAGACTATCATTGTTAGATGTGTATACGTAATTATCCAAGGGGCTTTGTACGCTTAATGATTAGATATTTTATATACTGTTTAAAATAATAAAATGACGTCTGAGGATTCATTGACAAAAAATTGTTTGAAAACTTCGTGCTGCATTCTTTTGATATTCTTCTTTTTTTCAATACTTCGATGAATTTTTTTAAATTGAATGAGAGGTAAATATTAAATGTCTAAGCCGATTTATATATTTGGTGAAAATCGTTATTAGGTTTTTTTTTCTTCTTCGAAGGCTAACCTAATTTTAGGTACTACCAGTTTCCAATTTGAAAATCGTTTCTACAAGCACGAATTCGAACTTTCAAACTGTTTCAAAACCTATCTCTGTTAATTTAACCCAGTTCTCCAATCTTTGTCTAATCTCATTCGTATTTCATTTAATTTCCAACCGTTCCGAAAAGTTCTCCGTCACTTATCCATGTAAACGAACTCATTTTGAATATCGGCTTATGCAAAGTCACACAGATAAGTAAAACGAGTCTGTCGCAGAATCATTATCTCTCGTAAGAAGTAGTAACATTCTGACGGGATTGTCATACTTTTTCTCTTTCTCTCTCTCTCTCCCCCTCCATCCCTCCCTCTCTTCCTCCGTTTCTCTAATTTATCCTGAATAATCAGATTTGTCTTATTCTAGTGGATTTATACAATTAACATATACCACATGCTTTTTAACATGGCGGTAACAAGAAGACCAAGATTTACAAAAAAAAAACTATTTTGTATGTCAAAGCTGGTAATATACTCTTTATGTTTATACGTATGTCATAACTGTATAGATATTTTCAAAATATTTAACGTACGACACACCCATAAGCAAAAAAAGAAGGGGTCGGAACAATTTTGTATTCAAAAAGAAGATATGATAAGATAGACGCGCGAGTGTAGATTAACGCGGGAAATATGAAAATTACTCGTTACCGGTCGCTTGTCACCGAATCGTCTGGACGAATGCCAGCGATTCGTTGAATTTCTGGCAAAACATTTGGCAGTGGCGTCGCGGTGCCGATGTCATTTGCAACGGAGGATCCGCGTTCCAACACCAAAATGCATCAACATCGTGAGCATATATATGTTTATATATATAAGTGCGTGTGAGGGTCTCATATATTTTTTTTTGTTCTGAAAGATTAACGGGGCACCGATGGGGACTGACAGAGTCACTGAATGGGCCCGACGGGGACTTACGAGCTCGTTCCCATATAGCACGCATATATAAGCATACTAGCTGTTCTTCCGATAATAGCCAATGTAGCACGAAGTGTCGTCTCGCGCGAACGGCGTCTTTTACTTTTTTCCCTTTCTATTTGTAAAACACATATTTACCAGCTTATCGTATTCCTTATCTTACGTATAGCCATGGTCGAACGATTTCGTCGAGCATAAGCACTCGCATTAACGAATCATCTTATGTCGAGCATGTAACAAAACCTATCCAGATATTGCGGTTTACGTCATGGCATTCAGTGAAAATTAAAGGGATGTATATATATATATATATATATATATATATACACACACGTAAATACGTAACATCCCTTTTGTATCAAAACCCATATAATTTCAAGTGAGCTATCGGGTACATAATCGATCCTTTCAATGTCCAAGGACACGAAGAGCTTTTATGGCAATATCAGAATCCGAAATCCACCCATTCTTTGGTCTCATTTGTTGGAAATGATATCGGCAAGATTTTGTCCTACAGGTATCCGAACTCGTTAAAATTTCACAAAAATCATGTGAAACAAGCGTAACGCTTACCTTAGGACAGTCGTACAGGGAAACTGGTAAAATGCATTGAAGTTATTGTTGTCATTGGGATCACTGAGGTTTTTTCTAAAATTTCGATGAATTTATTCCTGCGGAAGGGAAGCTGCGTGGTTATCTGGATCTCACAGGATTCTATTGTGGGATTGGTCATTATGTCACTACTGATTTAGAAGCGAAGACGTTGACGTCGATGTTTACTTCGGTGGTGGAACTGTAAGATTTTGCTGGCAAGTTTATAAAGATGTAGCGGAGAGAGCGAGAGGAGCAAAGTCGGAGTAAGAGAAGGTTATGAAGGTTGCTGAAGAAGGAGGTTGAGGAGGCGGCAGAGTTGTTGGCATCGTACGGAGAGGCGCGCGCGCGCTCTGACAGAAGAGAATCAACCGAACTCCCTCCTTCCATAGCGGCAGCGTACTCCACGCTATGCTGTCCTATGCTGTGTCCTATGCCATCCGGCAATCCAGTTCTCTACGAACCGCGTATCGCTGGGGTCATGTCTCCTCGGTTGTGCCATTAAACGGCAATTATCGTGCCCCGTGGCGTCGCGCATAATTAATTCGGAACAATGGACGAGTCGTCGACCAGCCGACCAAAAAGAAAGTAAACCAAAACTCTCTCTAACGTATGAGTTTTGCTAATCGATCGATCGGTTGGTTTTGTTGATCTTCGTTATGCATCTGAAAAAAAAAATGTATCCATCGTAGCGACAATATCGAGCTTGTGTATTTTAGAATTTTTTTAAGGCATACCCGCTTGTCAGTGCAGTGCTCGGAATCATGGGTCAAATTGTCCCAGGAAATTTTTTCCTCCATAATTTCCGTAGTCTTACGGTGGGCTGAAGTAACGGGAGAAAAGTTTTGTCAGCTTGTGACTTACCTCTGTGACTTTTGATTTTATACGTTATACAGCATCAAAATTCATATTTAGACTTCGAGTCGGTGTACGTGGTTCATTATCGTGTCGATTTATTTTTTGAGATATTTTATTGACATTTTCATACTCGACCAAGTACCGTATTTTGAGGTTAACGAGGTCTCTTGTGCTGCTGTAAAACGTTCTTGGTTGCGGGAAAGCACCTGACCGGAAGTCGTGAGAGAGACTCTCCAGGCGCCGGAAGAGAGAGCCATGGTATCAGCAACGTTATCCAATGCGAATTCTCTGGTGTAAACGTCGATAAGACATTTGAATTTCAACGAGATTACCGCTATTTTCACAACCTGCTATTGGACTGTCATTTTGTTCACGCTCGTCGCGATCTTTAAGCGTACAAATCAAAGGAGCCTTAGCCTTGTCTTTTATAAGTGTCTCTGAATTTATAATGCACGTTTAAAGGGACGCGCGAAGCGTCGCGCTCATCGTCGAAAGTGTTCCCTCGCTTCGCGGTACTTGCGTGCGTCCCCAGCCATTTTTATTTACATACAGAGGATTTGAGTTACATCCTGGAAATCCTTGTTAATCCTGCCACAAAGTCTCGCACTGATAATGCTTTGTCGTTACCATCATTGACAGATCTTAAATATTGATAAATTGACAAAAGAATAATGGCGACGGTAACAACAGGTATACATCCTGTCGAAGACTTTGCACCTGTAAATATATTAAGTTGTGACATACCTGTCGTTAATCAGGCATACTTATCACGTTGATCATCAAACTAAGGAGCTGACCAAAACTGCTGTCGTTTATCACAGAGATACACATATTTTCTCGAGTTTCCACATATTTCAGGATATCCCTGCTACGTCTTGTCATCGCGTTTTCTCATCGCGCTTCTGGACGCAGACTGTAAACTCTATTTCGTAGCCGAAGGCTGCTGCAACTCCTGGCTCATTAATCATTATCGCGCTCGGCCAGACATCGAAGACTTCTTGACTATTTCTTTTTTTCTCCCTTTTTTCCTTTCTTATCATTCTACTCGCTCTCCCGTATCACCCACGCAGCTCACCCTTTTGGCATTTGCCAGCAACGCTGTTATTGCTAACAGGTTGCTCACCGGGCACACCCATGATACGTCTCCTCGTCTCTGTTCCTCTCTCGTATGATTTTGCTACATCAGAACGCATTAATCAAGTTTCTATTACGCGAGCTCACGTAACGGCGCATTGGTCCAGTGTCTTTTTTTTTTTCGAAGCGGGGAAAAAAATGAATCTGTCGACCAAGTAAAAATTTCTACTCGAGACAGATGTTCAGAGTTTTATTGGCTTGATTTCTCGTTCAACAGTCAGGTCCTTTAGCGTGGAGTATCTTGACGGTATTTTTTTTCTTTAAGATTCTTAAACAGCTACGATAAACAGTACCCACGAAATCTGGTTATCCTATCTGCCATGTCTTGTGTATACAAGGGACCTGCTGTCCTCTCGTCACGTTAAAACGAGCAAACGGCGAAAACGAACTAAGCAAGCGGGTCCCATGGGTTTTAATGTAGAATCGCGCGGAATGAAAAAAATAATAATTAAATAAACAAGTAACAGGGGAAACCTCTGGATACGTGTGTTAAGATGCAACAGGCAGTGGCGCCGCACGTCCACGCACTCACGCTCATCCGACTCGTTATGTATTGTAATATAATGTACCGACTATCTTGTCGCCTTATTATTCCTGGCACAGATCAAATAAACCCGACGATCGTTCGCCGTGGAGATATGACGGAAAGACACGAGGGAACGTCGTCATCGCACGTGAGGGAAGAATCGAAACAAGATGCCCGTCATGAATCTACAGAGAATCAATTGACTTAGGATGATCGTGATTATTAAACTCACCGTCTAGATCTCATTATTTATCGAAATATTTTTCAAACTTATCCAAACAATTATTTGGTCTCTCGACCTGCGCCATTCGGTCTTCCTTCCTTTATCCCGAGGTCCTTTCAGGATGGAACCGTAATCCTCGCGAAGCATTCAGGAGTCGAGCTGTACGTTAACCTTACCGATAAATCCTTAACTTTGGTGACACTTTGGCAACGTTGTTAAACTCGGTCGGTATACGAATGGCTGTCTCGTGCGTGGGTGTCCTGTCTTGATGATAACGAGGATTGTGGGCAGGCTAACCTAAAAATTTATTACAACGACTAATTCGCCAGTCAGAAAGAAAATTTTCATTGTTTTCGTAAAGTACAAAAAGTCTTGGACAACTATTTTATTTGACATCTTAGACATCGACTATTGGCGTTAGATACCGACATTTTTTTTTGTTTAATTTCGTTGTTTGATACTTTAGGGAATTTCGTGGGTCTTATATTTTCTGGGTAAAGTTCTAGGCGCGTCGAATTGAAACCAGAGCCTCGTAGATGACGCTCGGATAATTCGAGCATCTACTGTAGTATCTATAGAAAAAGATTTAATGGCCGCTTGATGTAAACATCCTTACTGACAGTATACAATTGCTCTTTCTATATCGTATATATTGTATATTATGCAAGACTATGGTAGTTCGATCACTCTCCTTGGTACGCATTCCTATACAGACGGGCTCACCGGTCCTGACTATATCGTGTGACAGTATAACAGGGAGTATATCTATAGCTGTTTTAAATATCGAAAAAAAAAGTAACACGAAATCCCATTCTCGCTTTAACAGAGCCGCCATTCGCGACACGTTTCTCCCTCGAGGCCAAGGCTCAATTGCGTTTAAAAATATCGTCAACGTTATTTCCCGAGGCGAAGTCGCTCATCGAAAGCAAAAGTTTTTGACGAATTAACGTTTCCTTCCATCGAACGCGTATACTTATTATTTCTCATTGTCTAACGGTCAACCGATTCGGCCGCCATATTTCCTTACGATCAACTTTATCTTTCGTTCCTTATCCCATATGTGCACCTATCTACGTAGTCGATGAAATTTCATGGACAGAACATTTTTCTGGACAGTCAATCGCATTGACTGTAGACGGCATAATACGAACCTTCCGATAAACGCTGTTTACATCGTGGAACAGCACACACATCGGTTTCAGGGTCCGCATCAAGTTAATTCTTTCGCACAGTGGAACCGTGGTCGGTCATTACAAACAAGCCTGGCGTATGTTTGGATAGATGGCTATAGGCCAGCGACTCTCAACTGCATAACAGTTCAATGGGAAACTGTGTTAAACTGTACCGTGTATATATATTGCGCGCATACGTGTTTCAGATTCGATACGTAATATTTCGCTGTTTATAGAATGTTGACAGTGACTTTTTGGCGCGAGATTTCATTTTCTTAAGGTCACTGGAAGGATCCGGATCGGATCTCGTGGATTGGAAAAGATGCGAGGAAAGATGATGGGAAAAACGGTTGGATTGTAATATCGTTGAAGAAGCTTTTTTCATAGGCGATGGAAAAAAGCGAGATGAAGAGGCGGAGCATGTCGTAAATAGCTTGGAAAGTCTGTATCAGCTGTTAGGTTTATCGGCGCAGGGTCACGGTGCCGAGGAACATGGCGTCGAGACGTCTACGGGGTGACGTAAAAGTGCGTTGTATTATGCGTAACTTAGAGGCTCGTCTCGCAGCGTTACGTGCACCGAGGAATTGAGAATAACTGTGTTTAGGAGTATAGACTGCGAAGCTCTTGCTCATTATCGCTTTGACTAATATTAATTCTGATTATCAATTGCATGTCTCTCTGCGACACCTATTGACTCTTGTACTCCTGTCTATTCGAATTCTCAAGGTTGATTCTCAGCGAAGAAACGGCTGACAATCTTCGGATGAAATCAAACCTCGAATTTCCTAATATCAGGATAAATTCTTTCCGAGTGTCTTTAATTAATCTTCTGATTAATAATACATCTCTGTCGTTTCCGTCTGTGCCACTGCTGTTTCACAATCAGGCTCCACGTTTTCCATCATTCCGAAGACCACAAAAGTGTCGGCTTTGATTATGATAAATGCGTTGCAAAAAGATTTCATGGAATTTTCAATGGCTGCCTATGGTCAAATATAGACCTTCGATGCCTCAAGGAAGAGGCTAAGAAAAATATATCTCGGCAAATTATGCTCGATCAAATTTTGCGATGTTTATCTCTGCTCTCGGTGGCTGCGCTCTCAAGGCCAGCGTATTGCCGAATTTAACTACCTCCTATCCTCCCGATCGTCCCTAGTACGTCCTAACGGATTCACTCTTACTAATTCCGTCTCTTGGCGCCACCATCTTTATTTATTTTTTTTCTTCTCGTCTGTCTCTCTCATTCGTATCCCTGGGTTCTTGAAGCATCTTGGCACAGAATTGTCCCTGGTCTCTTAATAAGGAAATTCATCGAGCGTTACGCAAAGTAACGCGAAGTCTTCCTATCTAACCCTCTTAAAGCATTGTTACACCGACTGTCAAGCGGAACGTTATTTGCCGGTTGATTAATTTATTTCAATAAATATTCGCATTGTTTAAGGAAATCCACAGCTCGATTGAAACTGTCGTTTGAAATTTTTAATATCGACGGGTGATCATCCTGATCCTTGCGATCGCCGGGAATCAATGTCCGCTACACGTGTTTCAGGGTAATTTATTTTGCTGCTCGAACGACTGTCATTCGAAAACTGACATAATGTGCTTCATACGCTGTCTCCTCATTTCCATGTGCAATTACTTCTTGTACACTTGAGACAAGAAGGGACACGGACGTTTACACGTGGTTAACCGCAATCCTGACGGACTGACCAGGATGATGATCCGAGTCTACGTTGACCGTGCCGTGCATTCGCGAGATTGAATTCTCGCGTATTGATTGCTCCAATCAATTGGGGTCCAGGTGTTCGATCGGTCCTTGTGGAAGTGTTACAAGAACAGTGCGACGAGATAAAAATGCTGTTTCGACGGCAAGTCAGTGAACCGGCTGGTGGAAGCGCTAAGACGAACTCAGACACTTCGGTAGCCACGGCTACCACTTCCGGTTCCAGTGCTGGGATCTTGACGCAATGGTACACGAAGATCGCAACCAACGTGAAGAGACGACAAGCGTTTAGTCCAAAATCGCTACTGAAGAAAGCATTGGTATTATATACTTGTTGATTGGAAATCGACCAAAACAGGTTAAGGGGATGATACACGATTTTTGAATTTTTCTATTTTTAAGGACGGGAACGAGTCTGCTGACAAAAAGAGAAAATCTATTAAACGCGTGTATGTCGATGCGAATAACGAAATTTTCAGGTGTAATTGAAAGTAAAAATTAACTCTCAATATTTCGACGGTCCCTCGAGTACGAATAAAATTTTTAAGAAACGGAGCGAATATTTTACTACTACTTAGATCCGAGTATCCTGAAACGTGTCTCATTAACGTTAATTCTCTCCGTCGTTTAACTTTTCCCAAGGCATCGCTTACTTTAATAATTTTCTCGTCTTTTTCTTTTTCCAGCTACCCGTGGTGGATCCCTTCCTGGAGAAAGTTTCACTCTCCGATCTCGGTAAGTCCTTTGTACCTGGTTGCTTTAATAACCGCGAGTCTCGGCGCACATAATAGACACGTAATTGCAAGCAATGAGTCAGGATGTCACACTGTAATTATACCGTAAGAAAGAAGCTCGTCCGGGACTTATCCAGTTCAGCTCCCAATGTATATTCATTACCAAGGGAAATCCAAAGTCCCTGCCGTATATTTTCAGTGCATATAAGTAATTGTTGATTCGAGTGCAATATCAATTAAATAAATTGCATTCTGCACCCGAGCGAGAATATCGTCCGATCGATACTTCTAAATGCATGGGTCGTGCACATTTGAGATTAATTGTCCATAATCTGTCTGAGCGAATAATCGATAGATTCCTCCTTCTTCTTCCCGTACGTAAGACTAAAGCAAATGAAAAAAAAAATAAACATGATTAAGCAATCCGCAAAAAAGAACCGTAAGGAAAGTCGGTAGATAAGTAGGTAGGCAAGTACGCACATCGCTTGGCAAAAACAAAGTCGCACGGGGTTCTCTGATGGCAGAAGGCCAAGGCATCAACAAGTTGTGTAAATAAAGTGGGAATCTCTCGAGTATGCCTGAAGAAAACGTGTTATCTCCTCCTCCGTGTTTTCCACATACGTAAGAGCGAGACGCGCAGGCACTAGTTATTAACTCCCTAATCGATAGGTATGAGGAAGATTTCATGAAGATGATGAGATAAGCATATTCACATTTCAATAATTCATATCGCCATACATCCCAATGGTCGTGTACATACCGGAAGGTCTCAAACGAGCAGCCAGACAAATCGATACGCTTAGGGCTGGTTAACTTTCATCCAATTCCCCTTTGGTCAGGAGTATCACCCTAATCCGCTATTAATTCTCCTCGCAGTACTATTTGCCAACAGGGACCACGCCTATCCGTGCTTGAATACCTGCAATGAATAAAGACCCGATCGTATACCTATTTGTCGTAGTAACGAGAGCTCAGCCGAAGACCTAGACCCAGATATTCGCCATAGACGTAAGCGTGCTACCTACCACGCCAAGCCTATGTCATAAAGCTCCCTGTGCGAGCCTGCCTCCCGGGAAGCTCATCGATCGCTCGCTATATGTATACCATCCAGGGTGGTACGTGCCAGGGGATTTACAAGGGAAATGCACGGACAGAGAACCGTCTTATTCCTTTATTCATATACTCAGGGTGCATCGTTTACAAGTCTATAAAATATATAAAACCACTCGCGCACCCTTGTGTACCATGGACGCTTATGCTATGTAGGCCAATAGGTATCTCGGGTCAGTACGATTATTTTGTAGGTTAGAATACGTGCTGGGATGTAACCTTGATATTGGTAGAGCGAGTATATTCGCGATAACTCTGTGTCACCTGTTGCAGTACCGTGTAGGATAACTATGTTTGCATCGTGTTAGAGATTTAGATACTCGTGAGAATGAAAGGTTTATTTTTAAGTACCTAATATGGCTACTGCGTGTAATGGGGAATTAAAGCTATAAAAAATCGTGCGTCACGATTACGCCAAGGAACATTCAGTTTAATCCATAAATAGATAATAACTGGTTGTTCGGATTGTAAACAGACGTCACTTTACCGAAGATCACTGTGTCTATACATTAGTGTATTAAAGTCAAATATTATTATTAGCCGAGTATTGCTTGGTTTAAGGGAGGTTTTTTTTTATATGAAATTTTATCCTGGATTCGTTGACAGAGCTGTCAATTATCATACGAAATTAACAGGCTACGTTTTGTTTTTTTTTGCTATTGCTTTTGTTATTGCCTGCTCATTTACCAGATTGACGTGCTATCGATCGGTCACGTGAACTATTCTTCGTTGCAGAAGCGATGTGCATTTTTTTTTAAATCCAGTAACTGATACTAATACAGTCTTGTTGGTGTTTCGTTAGCGACGCCTGACATTTGCCAGACTCGCTTGATAGGCGGGTTGCCTTAGTCCGGCGTCTTTACTAGAGTCAACCCGATGACCAATGCTCAGTGATACTGCCAAGTACTGATCGTATCGCAAGATCTTCGCGATACACTCGAGCCGATTCAATTACAGCTTTATTATAACTAGTTATAATTATTGCCATTAAATTTTTTAGATCTCTTGATACTTGAGAATCCTTGACAAGCAAGTCTGACGTATTTCCAATGGCCTCTTGAGCTGGCTTACTTTGCAGCAATCGTTTTTATCGACTGAGACGTTTCGTTATTGACATTTCTCATGTTACTTCGTATATCCAGTAAAATCAAAACTCAACAGTAAGGAGCATAGAACGAAAGT
Organism: Trachelus stipa; assembly: GCA_036026315.1. Classification (NCBI taxonomy): domain Eukaryota; kingdom Metazoa; phylum Arthropoda; class Insecta; order Hymenoptera; family Cephidae; genus Trachelus; species Trachelus stipa. The sequence goes on from JAYRCB010000359.1 coordinate 3,386,765, forward strand.
GGGACTGTATTCTGTACTTGATTTACTTGCCATGTAGGTAATTGAAAATACTATGGATTAATTCATTATTATACCCTTAACAAATCTCACTACACTAATTCATCATGTATATAATTTTCCGTTCGTTGGTGAAAGCCTCAATAACATTTCCACTAGGTTTGCTTTATTTATCGCGGACTAGTATGTACCTAGTATCCTAATCAATATTTGAACTACAGCCTATTGTCTTGTACGTGCATTATTTTTTTTTTAGTATCGATACCCATCTAGTGACAGCCCTGTACATTAATTCCGAATGCTTTGTATCTATCAAGTCGGATATTGAATCTGTTTCTATTCCAAGAATCCTCTGAACTCTGTATGCATTGAAAACGTTTGAAACCGTGTCAAAGAAATATTCGAGTAAGAAACGCCGTATTCATTTAATATGATCCCAGTGGTGACCTGAATTTTCAAAGTGTCTATGTTCACACTGAAAATTTTCTGGCCAGTGTTTCTACCTTTTATGTAATTTTGTTAATTTTTATTGATATCAATATCGATGCAGTTCTTGAAAATTTGGCGATTCAGCACGCAGATGCAGATCTTCTATTAATCTCGTTATGGATAATGTTTATAATAGCTATGCGAGGATAGCGCAATTTAACGTTTGCCTCGGGTCCTTGCCAAATGGACGTTCGGGCACGTTGCATAAACTTACTTCTCTGGCCAAACAGATCCCATCTGCTCGGAAGTACGTCATCGCAGAGAAATATCCATTTCTGTAAATCCGTGATAAATTTGATGTAACGGTTATGTCAGTTTTGACTAAATATTGTTTTTTGTTCAGCGATATTTTTTACATTAAGAATATTTCGTCCTCTTTCTTTGCATTTTTTTTTTCTTGAAACCTTGGCAATTTCGTATATTCACGTATTACGTCGTAAGTCCTGGTAATGTTTCGGTTTCGAATGGTCTTCTGGTTAGCTGTTTATTCAAATATTCCTTGGGTAGTCGCTTTCGCAAACCCACAGTGCACTCAGATCAGTTACGTGTATAGGACTTTTGGAACGGACTCAAAGAGCGTTTCGTGCTCGTCCATGATTAATACGATTTTCGTAAACGTTCTTTACACATATTTATCGTTTCGTTATTGTAATCATTACTCAGCGATTTTAAATGTTACGCGCAATCACCAGATGCACTTTAGGACGTTAATATATTTCTTTTTTAGGAGTCTTTCAATTTAATACAGAAAAACATCGGTTCTCTATACGCGAATCATTTTGATAATTTGTCATACAAGCTATAAAGTGTTATACAAGATCAGCGTAATCGTTAAGCGTCAACAATTACGTATTCTCAGACAATTTGAATTATGCATGAGGAAATTTTCGTTGAAAATTAAATGATTTATTGACATGAAAAAATGTACAAAAAAAACCCAACCGGTACCTGTCAGTTAGTTTTCTGCTCTTCATTTATCGTGCCCAGAGTGACGTTAATTCAATCAGAGTCTGTCGCCTCTGTGAAATTAGCAAAAAATTGCAATAATACTTTTAAAAGAAACGAAAATGAACATTTTTTGCAATACAATATTTCAATAGATATCTCTTGGGAGGGAACACTGGTTGTGCTAGACTGTCATCGATAATAGGTCACTGACTTTCTGATCGACAGGAGGAATTTCACAAGCTCGTGTATCATGGCTGCTTTATATTTGACACAGAAAATTCACTCTCGATATTGGCAGAGCATAATAAAAGGGCACGCCGATATAACATAAGAGCCTTAATTTCGCTTAGGAACGTTACTGATTATGTTTTACGCTTTTCATACGATGCCTTTTATCAATCTGATTGCGTTTCTTTCGACGTCACATTGAATTTTCTCAATTTTAATAGGAACCATCTCCTACAGTAAGGAGCTCTGCTGTATTTATCGACAGATTTAGTGGGGGATGAGGATCGTGTTTTTTTGGCAGCGGAGCCTGCGTTTCTCGACGATGCTATTCTTGGCGAGCCGACGATGCCCACACGGTCGCTAGAATACACTCGGCTAGACAGTCATTCAGTTTGCTAGCACGTTGGGCCAAGTTCGGGGGCTTGGCGAAATCCGTGAACATCGCCGACGCGTGTCATCGGCTCCCGTCGACTTTTTGACGGCGCCTAACGTATCCGTGAAATCTTCGCCGTTATCGTTCTCCCTCGACTTCCTGATCCTCAGCCTTAATTATCCTGGGCACAGCTTGATAAAGGCATTCGATATTCTTCGGCTTTAGAAACTCATATGTGCTTTGTTATTAATCGTTCTTCTTTCAATAGTGATTGCAGCTTACCATGATCTCCGAATATGGTCATTTCGAGTGAATTGTACAGCATCGATCAATGAATTTTAATGCAGTGTTATATAAATTTAATCCTTACGAAGACGAAGACTTGCTGGGAAAAAGGAAAGAAATTCATATGAGTTTGTTCACGAAAATTCTCGTATCCTATCTTGTACAAAATCACATGTGATTTGATTATTAATTTTATAGTTCGAAGTTAAAAGCCAAAATAGATTCTCGTGCATTAAGTGGACCAGAAAAGTTCATTCTATCGATCGGCAGTAAAATGGACAATCGATATCCTTTGCCAAATGCATTTCGACATTGCAAGATGCATTATGATTATTTGCAATTATCAATGTAAAAACTTGCTATTCGCTTAAACGGGGGCCTAAATATGTTTGCGCCTATCGCGCATGCGTTTATCGTTATGCTGTTCACTCATGTTCCCATGTCGAATTTTATCTACAGGAAATGTCATTTAAATGCGTTATGCTAGAATTGAAAACAAATTCTCAGCTTCCTTTATAATTCACAATTGTCTTTCAAACCTGCTTGTTCGTTTTACTATCTACTTACATGAGATTAGGTAGATTTTGTTTTTGATTTATAATTACTTAACGACCCGCGAAAGTTTTATGCAGTCTATTCAATCGTTATTATTAGCTAATTGCAATCGGCCAAATTCTATGTTTCCTTGGACCATGACACGTCTGCAAATTTCATGCCAAGTACGATGCCGTTCTAGAGTTTTTGAGTTTTATCAATGATTTGGCTAGCGGAATAGTGGAATATTAAATCCATCAGCCTAATTTCCTTCCATCTCTATTCTCATTCCTGTTCTCACAAAGTGCTTTCTCATTCTCATGAGTTTATGCCAAAGCCACGCTGTCTTGGCAGTATCGTTCAAGAGGCTTCTGAAAACCTCATGAGATATCATCATCATGGATATTCATTGTTTAGGATCTCGTATTGAATATTGTCGGAATATACTCCAAGACAGACATTTCGTGTTGAAAAGTCGTGAAAGCTGTGATCAGTGATGACTTTTCGCGAAGATGCTGACTCTCCATTACTACTCGAACTCGGAAAGTGTTCGGGCTGTTTTGCGGCAGGTCACTGCTGCTTGGTGCAGCGAGGAAGACGACGATCCCGTTTATTCGAACGATTTGATCAAGGAGTTCGACGTGAAGGATCCGCCACTCGAGGATGAGCTTGCCTGGATCCTTTCCAAAGGTAACTGTGCAACTGTACACAGACCAGAGCGACTCAGGGAATGCGAGTAATGCCATAAACAACTGACCACAGTAGTTCACGTCAGAGATCAGAGAGGGCGCCACGATTACTTTACTCGATTCCCTCCGAGTCTAGGAATCGTCTAGGATCGTTAGACCCTTCGACAATTCCCAAGGTTCCTTTAGAAATTCTCTGACTCTAAAGATCTTCACTCTCACGACGTAAATGCTCATCCTTATCAAAAGAAAACTTTAGGACAGAAACCTCAACCTTTCTAATTGTCTATGGTCGCTCATTGCATCCGTCAAACTGGTTTCTGTTCATTGCCTATCAAATGACTGAACTCGTGAGTATTCATAGATATTACATATGTATATTCATATGTATATATTATAAATATAAATTATCTGAGAGTACTCGAATCTCATACAACTCATGACGTGTAATTCCTCTTTTTGTCGATATCCATCCATGTCACTTCAATATAATCCAGAGTACTGTGTTTTGCTTCCAACGAAAATTCTGGCATTTATCAATCGACGAAAAATTATTTTGTGAAAAATTTACCTCCCGTCATTTCTCTAACCATCTTTTTCGCTGTCTCTTATCTAAGGAAGTGGCCAGTCGTGATAACGAAGTCCTGGAGCAGATAAAAGGGAACGGTCATAAAGTCTCAGTGGGGATTCGAATTGTAGTCAAGCAAAAGCATGCAAACATCGTATGATTAATTAATCGTGTTGACGTCGTGCGATTTCGAGCATCCATTACGCAATGATGAAACCATTCACTAGTCTCGGTTCATGAATTTCGAATGAAGGTCACATTAAGGCTGTTTTGTATTACCGTATTGTCGCTTCAAAGCACATCGACACATCAATCAAGCAGAGCGAAGTTAATTTGTACTACATGCTTTTTTTCTCATCACGAGATTTCTTCACGAGCAAATTCTTATTTGCGTCAGAATTCATCTACGATATTTATTCATTTTTTGATTTTTTTTTACTCCGTGTAAAGACAGAAATCGTAGATTGCTATTAAAATTATACGGTATTCTTATGTACGTAACTTGGGGTAAAATGAATATTTCGGATCAGCTTGTAATTTGAATTAAAAAATTTCAAATGCCTACCAAGCCGATCGTGTCATCAAAAAAATTATTTAAAAAAAATTATTATCGCTATAAGGATGGTTGAAGACGATAGTGAAAAAATACGTCTACGGATGATGCGGTCAGCTTTGAGAGGTTTCTGAAAATTGTTTAGCTGGATTAGGAGTTGATTCGAAATACATACTTTACCATACTCGCTTGGTGATTGTTCAGATAGTCTTTGATTTTCATTAGAAGACTCAATCTAGATTCTTTGAATATAATACCAAAGTTGAACTTCCTGCAATTGTAACATAACGATATTACTCTGCATTAGAAAATATAGAAAAGTAGAATGTCTTATAAGTGTGTTAAAATATTATGGAACAAGATACGTACGGATATGTATGTAACGAGTCATAAAACGCCAGAAGGCTACAGTTTCATTATTGAGTTTCGAAGGAATTCTTTCGCTGTTAATAATTACTCCCTGGTATACGCAGTAACATTTTTTAGTCCTGACGCAAGCGAATCTGCAAAACGTTCTGTTCATTTGCCATTAGTACGTATATAGTTATAGCAGAAGGTGGATGGCAAAGACGTTCTCTTTCAAATCACTCGTGTTACCATCGTACCTGTGTTCCTTCATTCGCGTGGGCCCAATGTTATTTATTGATCGCGTATCTGCAGTGCTCTTTTAAGTCGTGCTATTTATACTAAGTCTCCTTAGAGTTAATTTGTATGTCGAAGACAGACATGCGCAAATAACGCTATCCGCAAATTTAAGAAGCAGATCCATACGTTAATAAGCCTGACTTGGATTTGTCGAGCTTTCAAATCTTTGGATAATTGATCGAACGTAACGACCTTACTACATTTATTCATCAATATATCTGATCTTTATACCGGGCAAGATCGATCATGTCGATCGAATTTCGATGTAAAGCGCCAGTAATCTTCGATTATTAATCATCGTTAATTCCGCAGAGTTACGCCTCGCAATAATATTGTTATTTTTGTTAGACTTCTCTTTGTATTATTTAGTAGCGTTTCGTTTAAGAATTTATTCTCCTGTCGTATTAATCAGCAATTCCTGCTCCGATTTTCTCTGTCGCTTTTTTTTCTCGATGTTGCGACTCAGCGAATATAATTTTGTCTTTCGTTCTCAATTCTTTTTCTTTTTCTAATGTCTTAATTTTCAGAGCAGCGCTCTCGTAACTTATCAGTTATTTTCGCACAGTAACATCCTTGCCGACACGTCCCATATCCAACATTTACGATTAATTCTCGCATAAATATATTCAGTACCGCAACGTTCTTCCAGATACTTAAATCACTAAACAAATTTTGAATTAATTTGTAAAAATTGTGAAAATATGTTTCTGAGATTCTAATTTCGTTTACCATATTGTTTTCTAAAAGAGGTATCTTTCATTAAGTACAAATTTAATTAATTCGTAAAAATCAACGTGCGTTTCATCACGATCAATCTTCGCCAACAGTGCATTTGCATATCCTGTCAAAATAAGTGTCGTTTTCATTATTTAATGTAACATTTGACCTCGCTGATAAATATATACATTAATACTTACAAGCGCGCGCAATTTGGATATCATTCGTTGTCTTATTTCGGCCAATCGACAACTGATCGTTCTTTACAACGATATTACAAATAAAATTTTAGGTAGTGAGACTCGTAATTACGTAATACTTCTGTGTTTTTTTTTCTATTTTACGTGATTCAGTGGTGCAAATTATTAAGTGAGTGCTGATACAATCGTTGCCGTTTCAAGATCCGATACATCTTGCACCGTTGCGCACGCATACATCCACTTTGAAATTTTACTGTCTCAACCAGTGGACATTCTCTATGTACTTCGCAACAGTACAAGACAACAGCCATCGTGCTTCTTAGCAAAAAGAAAAATGTCTTTCAATCAATTGTCAGTTAGGCTATTCAGAAATCAATTGTAATACTTATAACAGTGTCATCGCGTGTTATTTGAAATAAATGCCGTCGTGGTGTATTGAATTCTTTGGGATTCCTGGTTCAAACAAATAATTTGTCAATAGAGAAACTCGCGAGTAAACTTCATTCCGAATACTGGTTAGAATATCAAGGAAGGAGAGCTGTCGTTTTAACCGTTTCTTTAAGTCCCTGCGTCACTTTTCTTCAACGAGCTGTACTATTTTCAGACACGTTAGTCGGGGCTCAACGATCTCTCAATCCTCAACCATTCGTTATTGATAGATCGTACATCATTGTATTCTCATCCCTGCGAATTTATACTATTGACAGTATAAGAGTTTTATTGCTATATCTCAATTAGTCGCGCCATTCTAATTTATACGCTATCGTGTAGTTGAGGTTATCTAAGCAGTTACATATTACTAACCCTCTTCCCAGTGTGTATCGGATATCGGTCGTCTGTGCGAATAAACTGTGCTAATCATAGTTGAACCAGTTAAATTTTAAATTAAGAATGTAATAAGATTTATATACAGTGTGACATCGTGATATTCTAGATTGTACTTACACTCGTACGAACATTTTATTCATTTGAGACGGTTGTGAGTGAGACTCACCGAAAATGTTGCGACGGAACAAAGCGCTTCACTATTGCGAACTCTTTGGACTTTCAGAGGAGGACGAGTCCCAGATCTACGTAAAGTTCTTCAAGTTTCATAAGTGTTACGACCTGATACCCACTAGTGCCAAATTGGTCGTTTTTGACACTCACCTGCTTGTAAAGAAGGCTTTCTTTGCTCTAGTTTATAACGGTGAGTTTAGGATGAATAGGGAATTTACTCATAATTGGATTTGGCTTGGAGTTATTATTATTATTTTTTTTATTCTGTAGGTGTTAGAGCAGCTCCATTATGGGACAGTTCGCGGCAGCAATTTGTTGGAATGCTGACTATAACGGATTTCATAAAGATCCTACAGATGTACTACACCAGTCCTTCGGTCACTATGGATGAACTAGAAGAGCACGAGTTGGATACTTGGCGAAGTATGTTAAATGATAATAGGCTTAGAAAGATTTTACCAAGAACCTCCCCTTTTAATAACAATAGGCATGGCTTAAATATTTATTTAATTTTACAGAGGTCTTAAAGGATCAAGTGCATCCTCTGGTCAGCATAGGTCCTGATGCATCTTTGTACGATGCTATTAAAACTCTGATCCACAACAGAATACATCGTTTGCCTGTGATAGATCCTGATACTGGAAATGTGCTATACATTTTGACGCATAAAAGAATACTTAGGTTTCTTTTCCTTTATGTAAGTCTTGCCTTGTGAAATGCGATCTATATTTGTACCAATTTCATTCTATTTTTTTTTTAATATTGTTATATGATACTGTTTTTAGATCCATGAATTACCTAAGCCTTCCTTTACAAACAAAACACTAAGAGAGCTAAGGATAGGAACGTTTGACAACATAGAAACCGCCACAGAAGAAACTAGCATAATTTTAGCTCTGAAGAAGTTTGTCGAAAGGCGAGTTTCAGCATTACCAATAATTGACAATGAAGGAAAGTTAGTGAACATCTACTCCAAGTTTGACGTGATTGTACGTATATACTTTATAATTGTTGACATTACTTTTAATTACAAATTACACCTCAATACTTTATTCGATAATTCCTATTCTAGAATCTAGCTGCAGAAAAAACATATAACAATTTGGATGTGTCGCTGCGAGAAGCTAATGAACATAGAAATGAATGGTTCGAAGGAGTCCAAAGTTGTAAACTGGATGAAACCTTATTTACTGTTATGGAAAAAATTGTAAGAGCAGAGGTAAGGACAAAATTGCATTCATAATCCAAAAGATAGTATCTTATATTGAAAAATCTAATATCGGCTATTTTTTATTTCCAACAGGTTCACAGACTCGTTGTAGTAGATGATGATGATAAAGCAATTGGTATAATTTCGCTATCCGATCTGCTGTTCTACCTCGTTCTCAGGCCTTGTGGTAAGTAATAATACTCTCGTGTAATAAACGAAGCCTTAATTGTTAGCTTTAACATATACATATGATTACTCAGGTGAAGACGGAAGTAGCAACAAGGGTAGTTCTATATCGTTGCGAGCACAAGATTCCATAAACTCCAGAGCTCCAAGTTCTGCCCAGTCGGAAACATCCCTTGCGGACGGAGAAGCGGAACCGGAACAAGAGGCGGCCGATGCAAACCAAACAGAAGAACCACATACAACTCCAAGTCCACCACTGAGTCCAGCTGGTTCAGATATTTCGGAGCCACAATCGACGTTGGTAAATCCCTCTCAGGAACCGACGTGGCGGGAAGTCACAGTATCGGGAGGAGAATGAGCGTCGCCGTTACCTAATCTTGCTTGAACATGCAAAGAAATTCTGTAAATCTAGATCAGTGCTGTGCCAGATGCCTCGCATCATAGCAGCATTAGGAGTCGGCTGAAATTAAAGTATTTCTGATGCCACGTAATTGTCATGTTTATCGCTCCTATCCGTAGACACGAATGAAACTCCATTGCTTTACTCCTATACTTTCGGAGCGTATAACAGGACACAGATGTTTCGTGGCATAGTTCCGTGGAAGTCTTACATTGAATATAATTTTCGGTATCCATTTAGAATTGACTCTAAAACTTATACATGGTGTATAACGTTGTACAGTGTATAAATTTGTGTTATATTCGACTTTTTACTGTGACACACACACATATATATATATATATACACACCGAGTATCGTTAAATCGTGTGTGTATATATATAAATATGCACGATAGACATTTACAACTGTTCTTTTGGAATTTGCTTTCGAAATATCTGTTCTTGTAGCATATACTTTATTTATCATGTCTATTTCTTTTTTCTTTTCAAAATTATACTTATTCATACGACGAATGTATATAATTATGATATAGTATATACAATTTTTTTGTATTTCTTTGTGAAATTGGGATGTCGGTTTTCAACTTTTATTAGACATTTACGATGTTAAATTACAAGGAGGCCCTTCAAGACTCGTATTAATTTCGCCAACGGAAATGAAAACGAAATTATTATTTAATTTGCATAATAGTTGAATTAACATTTACGAATTTTTGAAGTAATGTGATACTTTACGGGAGGTGTGGAAGTTAGTTTTTCAGTCTTGGCGAAGGTGATTTTCATGGTGAATCTGAGGTTATGGTCAAGAAATAATAAAGAAATGTAATGAAGATGATGACACCTGTAAATAGATAACGAAATACCGTGTTATGTAGTACGCAGTATAATGTAGAAGCTTAATCGGCTGCATCGAGTCGTTAAAAACCTGTATTTTAGAGTCTTAACCAGACGAGTAGGTTGAACACGCAGGAAATAAAATCATGATATGAATTTTTGAATAAGGTATTAATCGGCGATTTCATCCCGATCGGACTATTTTTTTAAGCTACAATGCCTTTTCGTTCTGTAAGAATGAGCATAAAAACCGGACGAATAATTTGGAGCGCTTGTCAAACCGAAATATAAATCTGTACATTGTGTATGCGAGAAGTAAAGAATTAAAGGCCTATGTGAGAAGTCGAATGGCTATAGAATTTTTAGTACTTAGTATTTATGGTCAAAATTCATGCACGGGTTCTCTTGTGTTATTCTTTCAATATCTGTCAATCTAAAAGAGAAATGCTGATTATAAATGATTCAATCTATTGAATTCAAATGTTCAAATGGAGATGAAAATTGATACTAACAATATCTATACAGAACGTCTGTACATCAGTTTCGACCATGTCTTTATGGAAATAATTTAATCATAGAATGTGTAGTGTTGTAAAGTAGCGATGAATATAAATGCAAGAAAGAGAAGAAAGAGAGAAGCTGCGCAGTCTCGCGTGTTTAAATTAATTACGAATTTCAAAGCATTAAAGGCATCTTCCGTTGCCTTTGTACTGTTTTTCGCGAGTATAACACGATCCTAAGGTTGTTCCCTATAAGAATTCGGTGTAATTAATGTTCCTTTCATACTAAAAAGTATTTTCCAAATTACTTCGCGTCATTTAATAACATCAGATTTGCATTAGTGCCAAGCTTCATTTATTCTCGATGTCCATACCGAGAATTGCTTCAAGTCCCTACTGTTTGTCTACAGTGTTTTCATATGGCAATAATAATGCTTGCTTTTGCAGCGACAATAATTATTAATATTTGATAAAACATCCATTGGTAGGCTGACAGCTGAACATTATGGCTCGGGAAAATAATATCTATACTTACACTGCAACACCTTAGAGTAATAGGGAACATCCTTTAAATAGAATTCTACCGATCAACGAATAGAGCATATACAATTATAAAAAGGATTAAGTATATTCCTTTTATATCGCTCCTGTCACTGGTGCAAACATCTTGTAGTTATTTCCTCTTCAGAGTAGCGCATAATACTGACATGAACTTCTTTAATATATCTGGAGACATTAATGGAACTTAAATATTACATCTTATACATATTCAAATCAATAGGAAATCCAAGCGGTTATTAAACTTTTATATCCTTGGTAATTCTTGTTTGAGAATACTGGAGCTACAGTTGGTTGTCAGCAAATAATGTAGAGATATTGAATATGAGGATATCAATGACACCTGGCAACAATGAAAACTGATGACGATAACGACCATGATAATATAATAGATTTTGGAGAATCGCTTATCAACTAGCGATTTTCAGTCTAATGTATTACGTCGGCATACCTCGTACTATCCACTATTATCTTGGCCATTGATTAAGGGTGAATGGCATTGTCTTCGCGCTTAAATTTATTTCACAATCTAGTCTCCGTTTTATGTTCCGTGCAAAACGCCGGTTCGATGTAAGTATGAATTATTAAGGGATGAAAGTGTTGAGAATGGGATATTCTCATGTAAATCCAAAGGCAGAAAGTGCGAGAGATCACGGCTATGCAAGGACGCCATTTATATTCAATAAAAGATAGAGAATGCAATGTATATTGTTGATTGAAGCCTATATAGTGGAGTTGTTTGTACATAAATGATTGCTGTACCTTAACAGTGGGTTTATGTCGTTGTTCGAAATGCATACGTTTATTTCAGAAAGACGTCTGAAGGTAGCTATTGGACATTAGAAAGACAGTGCCTATAATTTAATGTGTTAATCCGTAGCATTATTTTGGTATATATAAGACTATAGATATCGGCAGCGATATAAACGATGCCAGGATATAAAAGATGCTAGAATAACAATTAAGTGTCAAGGAATGGTCGCGAAGAATTTTGTACAGCCGAATGATATATAACTCGGATCAGGATATGTGCCCTCGTTGTGAACATCTTTTCAGTACAAATACGCAACACGTAATAGTGTTGTAATGTTTAATTTTCTCTAGTTATTAAATATGCAAAGAATTACTGTAGACCTTATCATTTGCAACATCGATCAATTTCAATGACTTAATGTGATTTCTGGATTCCCTCAGAATGCCATACACACAGACCGAAGACTCTAATATTATGGAATTTTTTGGAAACTCAATAGAAATTGAATTTGAATTATGTTGTGTTTACGAACCAAAATACAATTGAAGAGGTGAGGCATTAATAATAATTAAATTATATGATAAGGATTAACTTAATTTAAGCGGTACAAGCAGAAGCATCCCTAATACCGTACATCCGAGGAAATGAATAGAGTAGTTCTTTAATCTCCTGTACATGTAAGCGGAAAATAAGGAATTCCGATTGCTGATTGACAAAATACACTATGGTAGAAACGTTTCATTTAATTGTTTATTTAACATTCACACTATCTCTTGTATTCTATTGTATAATGACAAAGGGAAGCTAAATACAAGATTTTTTCTTGCAAAACGTGTCAGAATAAACCTTAATGAGGTTGTTGTACGAAATAATATATTTTAATGACAGTACATAAATAAAAATATAACTATCTCTGTACCGTCAGTTGCAGCATTGAAATTATAAAGGAACGTAACTAGAGAAAGGTAACGGAAGGACTTGAAGTTTCATACTTGTAATAAAAACTGCGACGATGAACATCATTTTATTGTCCTTGAATTGTATTCTTTTTTGAACTTCGTGGAAGTTTTGTGTTTTATTAATTTGGGCCTCTTCTCTGCCTTTTCGGAATCCTGAGATGCAACAAATAAGTTTTGATAAATAACATATACGTAATTTTTTCCGAATCACACATGTTTTTTGCATGCGAAAAAAATCAATCACTTACAGATGAGTCGTCTAAAACTATTGCTTGTTTTGTGGGAAGTTTTCTCTTGTCTCTTGCTAAATATGCGTCATTTTTATCGTGGGCTATCACGTCCATTTTGTCAAATAGTGCATCATATTCCGCCTCGCTATCATCAAATTCTTCGTTTTCATCCGTGTTTCCCTCTCGGTTGCTACCATCGAAATTCGTGGAAATACTTTCTTGCGCCTTTATTTTATCATTTTCATCATCTTTCATTGTGAAATCAGATCTCAATACCATACAATTTATTTTGGATGTTAGATACACCTACAATAGATAGACAATTTCATAATATAGATTTCATTTCAAGAACATAAAGACAGATTTTAATTACCTTTTTTAAGAGTTTCTTTGTTTCTAAGTGATGAATACGTAAATGTCGATCCAAACCAGTACTAATAATATATGGTTGTACTGTACTGCATGCTAAAGAAGTTATACTTCCTACAAAATCCTTATAGGTATTCAATATCTTACCAGGTTTTCGTAAATCGATAAGATTCATTCTGCCCTTTCCAGAACCAACCACAATGTGACTAGAAAAGGATTTTTTAGTGCCTGGTATAATCTTCAACTCTTACTTTATGCACAGAGGATATATCATACCATTGTATGGTACTTACCATTCTTTTGGAGCTATAGCTAAAGTGGTTAGAGCTTCATCCTTAATTGTTAAATTTATTACAGGTCTTCGTTGAGCAGTAGGATCATACAAGCGAATCTAAAATATTTTCTATATAATTACATTATATAATTAAAGTTTGAAAAAAAAGAAATGTGATAATTACAAATCCATATTTGCTTGTTGTAACTACATTAGAACTGTTTGGTAGAAAGCCTATATCAGAGATCGAAATGGGAACTCTCAATTCTAATGAATCATGCCGGACATTTTTTTCAAGGAAAATTCTACTTTGCCTCTCCAAGTCAAATAACTTTAACTCATTTTCCTCACCACCAGTAGCTATTATATTTTTATTAATATAGGAATGACGCATTCTATGCAAATTTGCCCCAGCATTTATTAGTAACTGTTCCTTTTCATCAGATTTCCAGAGCTTTACTTCACCTGATTTGACTGCTGTGAGTATTGCCCTGGAACAAAGTATAACTTGGAAATAAAACAACTTCTTGGACATACTGAGGTAACATACCCACTGTATCTAGAAATTCCATTAATCCTTCCTTCTCCAGTGCTGCATACAAAAGAACTTGTAAATGCTGAGTACTCGGTATCATATACCTTCACACTGAAAGAAAACTGGTTTAAATATAGTTTTTATTGCAAACCAATTTCAGGTTATTCAATAACAATTTTTATCACCTTCTGACACCTTTTACACCACAACCCATCAAGATTTCTTTCTCATCGACATCCCCCCATGCCATTGCAGTTACTTCATCATTTTCGGTTATAGCTACCAGACTTTGTATGTTCTTAATAATATTACCTTTATCGGTTATTTTTGCTCCTAAAATGTAATCATATTTATAATTGTCTAATAAAAAAACATGTAAAATACAAAAAATATTGTCCGCAGAGATAACCTGCACTATGAATGTAAATATATAATGACACACGATAGGTAATGTAAATAAGAAGATTAATACTAAGGTACCTTTGAATGCTCCTGAAGTTGCTCCTACGAAAACATTAAAATCCTGTTTGTAACTCATTGTCGATCATTAACAACTATTCTTTCAAAGGCATTCAAAAACACCAGCACGTGTTTATCTTGCTTTTAACTGCTTTTAATTATTTTATTTTGGCGCCGACGCGCCACCTGAGCTGATGACTGTCGAACCATACTCACAAATTTGGTCGGATATACCTTTGCAGATATGCTACGCTTAATATTCGTGGGTTTGTGTGGCGCATGAATTTATAAAGGGCAGCACTCTAAAGTGAGTTTATTCGGGGAGTGAATTGTGTAATTCAAATGTAGTAATACGAAAAGTAAATAGCTGTTAACAGCTGGCTGACAAGCACAACGATTGGTTAACAGCTATTCACTTTTAGCATTTTCACTACATTTGAGTTACGTAGAGTGTGTTCCGAAATACACTGACAGTACTGTAAAAGTAATTACATCCCTCTTAGATGCGTATGAATGAATGACACAGCGTTGGTTAAAGTACTGGCAGTACTGTCAGTCAGTAAATTTCGGAAGGACATTGATAATTGACGCACTGCTGGGCAGAGGAGCTTCGAGCCATGTTCACGTTTCTGATTGGTCGAGTTTATCTATTAATACCTCAAGCAAACTTCAAACTTGGATAATAAATAAAATATAAGGTCCGTTGTGCAAGTATTTTTACGTGCTCCAGAGCCTCTAGGTGTGTTCGAAAATGAGCGGAGAGTGCATTATTGCCTCTCTGTTTATTGCGTGCATTTGATCGCGATACAACATGCTCTCAGCGCTCTCCGCCCATTTTTGAACACACCTCTATAATGCTTCGGAACACATAAAAACGCTTGTACGAACGGACCTAAAAAAGTGTCGGTCAAATTCCTATCAGATTTTGATTATGATTTTCTGAAAAACTATTCATTATCGAAAGTTTTTACAAGCTTATCAAACACTATTAAACAGTTATCAAACGATTCAAATAAGAAAAATTTTTAAACAAAAGTTTGCCGGCCAACTTCACGCAGATAAGTTAAAATTGCCTGGCTAACTTCATAGAAGTTGAATATCGTACCGAACCGATATTTCTTTTGGTGCAGTCCTTGCTTATACATTCACTCCATATTGTGTATACACGGTACATTCATACCAATTCATACACATTCAATGATTGTAACGCGCAGGATCAGTTAGGATTGGTTAGGATTTTTATCCTCTTGCGGAGCTTGTGTAAAGGTACATTTCGCGCTTATCATTGTCGTTAAAATATTAAAAGGATTATTCAGTACGAAGCAATATACCAAATTATTTTTTAGAGCTGAGAACTTTGTATGAGGTTGAAGTATGTTCTACAAATATACTGATTTCTATTTTTATTTATTCTGTAGATGTAGGTTAAGATTATTGTGACAATAGGTTATTTCTTTGCATTCTGATTAGTTATTGTATTTGTTGTTAACTTACTGTTACTATTTGATAACCATGATTTAATATAAGTTAATATTGCTCTTAAATAAAAGTTAACTGACATGCAAAATATTTTTCATATTATATAAATTATATACTGTATCAAATAAACTTTTGCAGCCTTAATTATGGCAGAAAATTTTGGACGCGACACACCTCCCATGTATTCTTCAAATGAGGAACCTAGGACATCTGGACAACCGTTATCTGATTTTCTTTTGCAATTGGAAGATTACACGCCAACGGTATAAATCTTTTAATTTGGAAAAATTTTAGTTAATCAGTAGCTTAATCAATATTTATGTGTAGGTACCTGATGCTATCAGTGAACATTATTTGCACACCGCAGGATTTAATACTACAGATCCCAGAATGTAAATGCCTATCATTAGTTTAATATATAATTATTATTATTATCGATTCATTGTAAATATATTTTATACATTGTTTTAGTGTAAGATTGGTATCATTGGCTGCTCAAAAGTTTATCTCAGAAATTGCCAATGATGCTCTCCAACATTGCAAAACAAGAGGTGCAAACCAGAATACAAAGACAAAGGGAAAAGATCGACGTTACACATTAACCATGGAAGATTTAACTCCTGCAGTTGCAGAATACGGCATTATAGTAAAAAAGCCTCATTACTTCGTTTAAATTGGAATCACCTTATACATAAATGTAATTATTCTCGTGTTTAAGATACTACATGAATGATTTTGTGGCTTTCCTCACCTTTTGTTTTTTATTAAGTGTACATGTACGTGATGTAAGTTATTTTGGTATATTGGCACATTGATAGTATTCATTATATATTCATCCACCTCGCAGATATAAATAAATGGTTACTTTTAATAGTGCATTATAAGGATTTGTGAAATCTCGTTCAATATGCGCAATTATTTTAGCGTTTGTCATACCTATGACATATTTCCATAGCTTTTAATGCAGGCACACAATTATAAAATTAAGTTATGACGTAATTTCATTTCTCTCTGGGAACAGGAAGCAACTGTCTCAGCGCCATTTGTCTTTAAAAATTCATCACGTGACATTTAAGTGAATGTTTGCAGGTTAACCAACATTTCATAAAATTCCCTAAATTCAGATCATCGGTTAGGTGGCAATTATTTATTTTTAAATCAACAATAAATAATGGGATTTCGAGCTAAAATTATTAATACGCATAAGTAATTATCTCTTATGGAAATTCTTTATGAAGCTTAGTACGAAGTTGAATTATTGCTTGTCTTTAGTAGCATTCGCAATTGGTCCAAACTGATCTAAAAGCGCATAATCAAGTATGAGGAGAGTAGCAATTTCTTTTGGGACAACAAAAAATCATTTGTGCTCCCTAGGAATTTTCTGTGTCCACGATTTACCAATAGTGGTCGCATGCGCTCTATCGTAAAAAATCCATCAGCCATATTGGTGTGTTGTATCGTTCGCCCAGTAATTCCGAACTTAAATAAGGTATTTCTCCTTTTTAAATGGCATTTTACTATCTATATTTAGATGGGTTAGAGAATTAATAGTTCACTGTCATATTTATGGCAAACGAAAGGTCCATATATTGTTGTTCTGTGACATCTATGGTCAAAAAAAGTTTGGTTAATATTGCCACCTTGGCTCACGGATTGCCCCGTTAAAAAATATGTCGTAAATAAATGCGTGGAAAGCTCCTAACATGGATAAAATGGGTATTCATGTTTTTTTTTCCAATTACAATCAGAAATACTTAATTGCAAGTTGCTATAGTAACGGGAATATTGCAGTTTTAGAAAGTATCTTGCTTCAGGAGTCTGTTGCATCTTTGTTGAACTACTCATTTCAGTGGATTGTATTACCTCTGATATTTTTCCTTTGCTGATTAGTACAATCTGTTGTATTTAATGTAGTAAGTGGAGGTCTGAATTTATCATTGTCAAGTAATACAAGATACTTTCATATATTTCTGTCAATTGAATGCTAATTTTGCCTTGTGTTATGACATTGAATAATCTAACAGATGGTATTATTGTTATGCAAAGGTTCGTTTTAATATGCTTCAACATAGTAGCACGATTAAATTGTCATACAGACTTTATATTATTTTTTACAATGTTAGTTTTGATAGCTGATACTTAAGCATATAGTACTGTTACAATATAGAATAGTTCTTTAGTTTGCGTAACCAATATTTGTTATTTTTATATTGTTACTTGTATATTTAAATTATATCACTTATTGTAAATTTTTAGTATTCATGTATATTCATGTGTACAGTTTTTATTAAAAAACTTGAATATCCTGATTCAAATGCTATTAAGTACTACAAGGTATTTAGTTTATATGGTTGAAGCGGAATATATTCAAATTTATCATATAATAAGAATAGATGCAATAATAATTTTTTTTTATAGCAGAAAGTGCATCATGACGGATTCTATGAAATTTGGTCCAGAATGGTATGTAATGTAAACATTTTCTGTCAACATTTATTTTTCTCTTATTTTTACTTTTTTATACATTACACTGTCTAAATCTGTTTGGTAATTGTTCATCCTTACCTTTGACATTTCTTTTTCTCAATATGATGCATAATAATGTTTGAAATTCCATTAGATCTTAAAAATGACCTCAGTCTTGATGTGATAATTTTGATATTTAGGTTGCGCAATTTGTCGGGAGACGGTTGCAATACCGGAGGTGGTGGTGGAGGGCCTGTGAGCCTAACTACCCCTCGTTATCAGCTGGCGGAGCATAGGTACGGTCGGGAGGAGATGC
The DNA here is from genome assembly GCA_036026315.1 of Trachelus stipa. NCBI lineage: Eukaryota > Metazoa > Arthropoda > Insecta > Hymenoptera > Cephidae > Trachelus > Trachelus stipa. Next base: position 3,405,518 of record JAYRCB010000359.1, read on the forward strand.
TAGCTCTGTTCGATCGCAACTACAAGCCTCCTGAACCGTTAACCATTTTCCCAACGCTGTACGTCGAAAAGACTCAACTACCATTGGCCCTCATACAGATGACAGAGGATGAAACGGTAATTGCGTTAAAACCAGTTTGTATAGGATAAAATCAGTTACCATGATCTCTATCTACTTTGCATATCATATTAACTATTCATTGGCGGTTATTGTCTTGCTGACGTCTACTTTGTCTAGGCTCCTTATTGTCCTCCAATCTTTTAAAAAACATTTAAAATGTATTTATTTCTGTCTACTGTGGCCTTGAACTTTAAAATTTATTTATAACTGGCACATAGTTTACACGTTATGGTAATCATGTTGCAATAATCATAAATCCTTTAAGTGGATTTTTGTGTTGGTAAATGCAGCAGGATAGATCGGCAAGTTTGGCAGGCGAGGAATGCGATTCATACCGTGTCATATGTTATATGTGTCATTGTTATATGTTTGTATCGTATCTTATATTGGGAACTGTGTCATACTTGCTTGCTATCTAAAAATACATTACTCTGGAGCCCTTGTGCCAGACTTCCTGGCATTGCTCTCTCCGTTTTCCTGCATCTCAGTTCGGCATTTCATTCTAGTTTGTGCATTACGTCTAATATGTCGGCTACCGAAGTAGATAATCTCTTTTTCAGAAGCAATATAGTTTTCGTAAGTTTAAAGCAGTATCTGACAATAAAAGTTAACTAAAACCATTGGCACAGTTCCCAGGTTTTGAAATATACAAAGAGATACAACATAAAGACGATGAAACATGTTAGATTTAAGAGCAAGGAGTTTCAGAACTCTGCATTTCTCGGTGTATCATCATCGAGATAAGGTCAAGTCAATTCATGTGGAATTCTTCGTGTTTTTAGCGTATGTGGAATGGCGGAATAACAAGTAGCGGAGGTCGTGGTCGAGGAAGTAGTGTCGATCGTGGAGGGCGAGGTAGAACCGGACGAGGCAGCCTGTATTCGTCTCATTATTCTCGTGGTGTCAGTTTCGATGAAGCGGGAGATGGTCCGAGACTCGATACACAGCCTTTTCCGGTATTATTAAATTACAACTCAATTTTTGTATCACGTATACATACGTTAAACAACATTGAGTGAGAATGAATGGTTTACGTCAATAGGTAAGAAGCAGACCCTTCGACAGGTCACAAAGTGAGCGTAGTTGGACAGAAAGAAACGGGGTTCCTGGCCCGGGCGAATGGAACGGGTCAACAAGCCCCAGGAAGGAGTTAGGTCGAGGAACTAGTGGGGGTTCTCTTATGGAAGGTAATTGGCGACGCCATCGAGGTGGCGGGGAAGACGATGAAGGGTGGCGCGTTGCTTCTAATAGTCGAGGAGAAAAATGGGGTAAGTTACATTCATTATTATTTCAAATAAACTGTGTGAACGTTTGTAGAAATATCTCATTTCGCGAGTAAAAAATTTATAATTGGCACTTTGCGTCGCATATATATCGATAAATAGTTTTAGCTGATTTATAAACGTAGGAAGTATACTCAAATCGCTAAGGAATGGAATGTTTAGTTAGAAGCAGCTGGCGCGACGGTGGTGGCTCAGATCGTGACAGATTGGACAGAGCCGATGGTGATGGAGAGGATGGCAGAGGTAGTGGCGGTCGTTGGGAACATAGAGGAAGTCATAGATCATCCCACGACGTATCCCATCATCCTCCTGCTCGTACTTCGCGAACTTGGGAACCCAATCATCATGACAACCATGATAACCTACCTGAATGGTACTTTTTAAAGAATTTGTATATTTCTAAGCATCATTGTGCCAACTTGAAGTATGTCGGTGATGAGTGTTAGCCAAAACTTAGCATTCGGCGGAGATTACGATGATCATTAATAATTGTGATGATTCTGCCTTGAGTGCTATGACTATATCATCAAACGAGAGCGATTTATCTTTCCTGAGACATGTGATATCACTGAATTGTTTATTACACAAGGCAAAACATAATATTTTTCTATAAATTCTATGAACTTTTAGGGCAACCGAGAACCCAAGCGAAAGCGGAGGAAGTTTCGACGCATCGGGTGCATTCCATGGCGGTATGTATTCCGACGACGATGAGGATGGGATTATCAGTGCCGGTGGTTCGCAAGAGCAAAGAACTCGTAATTTGTCTGAAGGGAACAACTCAAGTACCTCAAAGCCTAGTAAATCCTTGTCTCATAGCAATAGTTTAAATCAGGGGCAGGCAATAAACCGTCATGCGAGTACCGCGACCGGTACAATGAACAGGGAAAGACCGAAATCCCTTCAACCATTTGAGGTTAAAGATTGTTCTAATGAGCAGGAGAGAAATGGTGCTTCTCCACCAAAACCGTCCGTCAGTACACCTAATAATACTCCAATGAAGGCTCCTCCATCATCGGCAGGTCCTATGCCACGTAAAGTTCAAATTTCTGCTAACGTGGATACGACTCTTGAGAAGAGCCACGTGCAGAATGCACAAAGTGCCAAGATTATATCTGAACCACTGAGCAAGGAAACTCATATGATGGAGCCTCAGGCTGAAGCTGTGAACACATTGCCTAAAAGTCAACAAAACCAAATGCAATCGGAGCATCAGAATGTGGGGAACAACCTGTCTGTACCGTCCGCGGCTAACGTTAGGCACAAGCCCGACGACGATCTGGACAGAATGAAAGAGGAAGCCGATGCATTAGTTGCAAAATTAATGGCGGATGAAGAAAACCATAGAGAGGAAGCTGCTAACGTATCTTCCTCCGTCACCACTCAAGGTCCCACAATGGCTGCTGGGCAAGAAAAGTGGTTTTATCGAGATCCGCAGGGTGAAGTCCAAGGACCGTTCCTGGCAAGTGAAATGGCTGAGTGGTTTAAGGCTGGTTACTTTACTGCGGGGCTAATGGTAAGAAGGACTTGCGATAAGAGATATGCGATGCTTGGTGACTTGATGAAGATTTGCGGCCGAGTACCGTTCGCTCCTGGTCCACCGATACCCCCGCTCAAAGTACGTCGATATAAATTTTCTTCTCTTATTTCGACATCTAGCTTTCATTTTTAATTTACCAAAATATGGTTGTCATCGTTATGTTTTTTTACCAGTTAACCGATCCGGTACTACCGTCTGTGCCACCTACTGCAGTACCAACCGGTGTACCTGGTAGTGCCTTACCAAAAGCTGGACTAGAGGATCCGCTGCTTTTACTCCAATATCAGCATATACGATTGCTACAGAATCAGCAGCTGCTTCTAAGGCAAATGCGTACGTCGGCTATCGCAAAGCTTTCCCAGTCGGAGCATTGGGCCACTTTAAGTCCAGTCGAACAAAATCAACTTATCGCCCAACATGTTCTCCAGCACTCTGACATACCAGACATACCGATAGCTACGAATCCTTTTGTACCGCCTATGGCCACTCCGCCGTCGAATCCTGTAATGCAGTTATTTACTCAGATGCAACAGGTAGTTTATTGTATGATTCTTTAACATATCTTCGTGCGGATTGTGTAGCTAACGCATTGTTGTTATTTTCCTAGGCGAAAACGCAAACGGAGAATCATCTACCTCCAAGTATTCATTCAACTACTCCTGCGCATCCTGGAGCAATCGATCCCATACAACAGCTTATTCAGCAGATGGGTGGTATACAAAATTTGCCGGCAGTTCAACAGCCGAACATAAATCCAGCACCAGCACCAACGCCAACGCAGGAAGTCAATCCCATAAAGTCATTATTACGTCAACTTAATGTTAATGTCAATGGACACCCGCAAACACCTCAGATAGATTCAGTCTGGCCACAACCGTCTCCTCAGATGGCACCTCAGTTTAATGCACAGAACTGGTTGGCACAGGTACTTTGGAACATTGTTATGTAAACTGCACGTAATTCCGCATGTCTTTCAGTAGTATACTCATTATGTTCATTAAATTATTATAGGTTGGACCTATACCCGCTATGCCTCCTGGACAGATACCCAATTCTTTATGGGATTTACATACTAAGGAAATGAAGACTGAACAACAAATTTTAGTAAGTCACATTTTGGTGAATCATTAAAGATTGGGATTAAATATAGTAATTCATAAAATATTAAATTTGTAGGAAGAGCAAAATCTTAGGTTACAAGAAGAAAGAAAGAAGGAGGATATTAGAAAACAAGCAGAATTGAAGAGACAAGCTGAAGAGGAGAATTTGAAGAGACAGCAGGAGGAACAGCAAACAAGACAAGCAGAAGAAGCAAAACGTAAAGAAGAAGAGAAAAAACGCAAGGAGGAGGAGAAGAAACGAAAGGAAGAGGAGAAACGCAAACAGGAAGAGGAGCAAAAGAAAAAGGAGGAAAAGAAGCGCAAGGATGAAGAGAAGAAACGAGAAGAGAAGAGAAAGTTAGACGAGGAGAACAATAAGAAAAAACAAGAAGAGGAAAAGAAGAAGCGTGATGAGGTAAAGAGGCAGGAAGAGAAGCAAAAGAAGGAAGAAGAGAAGCGAAAGAAACTTGAAGAGGAACAAAAGAAGCAGGAAGAAGAGAGAATAAAGTATGAACCTTTTAAATATTTAATCAACTTTATTGATTTATTAAGGATCTACAAAGGAAATACCTCGTCACATATAAACCTGTCATTACAGAAAGGAAGAGGAAGCGCGTAGAAAGACTGAAGCAGAGGAACAGGCACGACGAGCTGAACAAAGACGACGAGAAGCGGAAGCTCTCAGAAAGCTTCAGGAACGTAGTAAGGCACCTTGGGCTCAGGCCCCTCATGCTCCAGCTACAGCAACGCATGCTTCCCTTGCTGAAATTCAAAGACTTGAACGAGAGAAAAAGGCCGTGAGTGTTTATTTTTAATATGCTTATAATTTTTAAAAACATATAGCAAATAAATAGCATAAAGATTTGACTAATATGCTTTTTACAGGAGGAACAACGTGTTCAGCAGTTACAACAGCAGATAGCCCAACAGAAAGCTGCGGAAGCTGCGCAAGAAACTTCAGCAACAGATTCGGTTAAGCGATTGCAGTTCAAATGGGCTGAGAAAGCTAATGCTGCAAGCAAGCAACTGCAAGTCAAGAGTCTCGATCAGATTCAACAGGAAGAGCAAGAACGTCTTGCCAAAGTAAAGGTATTTATTTAGAAATCTTTTTTATTTTTCTATTACGTGTCCTATTTGTCCTAATTGGTATGTGTATATAATTTTACGTGCTATTGGTGTATATAGTTGAGTTTAGAAGAGTCATTGAAACTTTAATTGCAGCAACAGGAAAGAGAACGACAGGAGAAAACATGTCAGAAGGAAAGCAAAAATTCTGCATCACTTCCATTACAAAATGCCGGAATTTGGAACACTGCTACCAAATCTCTTACTTGGGCTAGTCCCGACTGTGCCAGTAGTCAAGCCTGGGTAAAACGAGAAGCAGTTTTCTGGGACGAATTTATTGCTCCTAATAAATCTACCGTCGCTGCTAAACAACCGGCAAAGCAGACGGCCCCGGCCAAACCAGCAGCTAGTATGACTCAACCACAACAGCAGCAACAGAACAACAAGGCAACCAAGAGCAAAAGCAAGAAGGATGAGGAAGTCGTGAGGAAACTTTTCGATCAAAATATTGCCAAGCCCGATGATTTTACACAGTGGTGCAATAAAGCACTGAGCGGTCTTCATGGATTACCTGTGGATAGTAAGTATTGTAACATAATTCTTAAACTCTCAAATAATTCAATTCGCCATTTGCATCTGTTAAAAAAAATCCTTCTTTACACAGTTCCAACGTTCGTCGGTTTTCTTCGTGATATTGAATCGGCGTACGAAGTAAAGGAATACATTCGCTTATATCTTGGCGACAGTAAACAGTGTACTGACTTCGCCAAGCAATTCTTAGAGAAACGAAGTAAATGGCGATCCGCTCAGCGACCTCAAGCACAAGCTGATGATCTCTGCAAGCCAGCACCTGCCATCAATCCAAATACATCAACAGAGTTTCAGGAAGTAAAGGTATCATTCTGTCACAGAACTATGTATATCGTAAAAGCACATTTGAAATTAATTGCACAATCATCTGCCACGTTACATTTTTACATCACTAAATGTCACGTATGTGTGATATCGATCTCTCACGAGAATTTGTGCATTATACATATAACGCGTTGCAGCGAACGTATTGAAGAATTTTTAAAATCAGATGTGTATTACATCAAATAATTTTTTCAGGGCAAGTCCAAGAAGCCGAAAAAGGGAAAAATGTTCAAAGTGGACAATAGAATTCTTGGTTTCAGCGTAACCGCTGCTCCAGATCGCATTAACGTGGGTGACCGTGACTACGGAGAAGGTGTTTGAATGAGCACAAGCTCGTGTCATTGTCATGTGTGCCCAAACGCGAGGAAATCATGCGACACTTGGCTTGTCAGATGGTCTGATATTTATTTATTATGACTGCCAAATTGGATTCTAAGGCACTCGTTTTACGATCAATACAAATTTTTTATGAGAACTTGTTCGGAGATTTCGGAGTGTTTTAACTGATACCGAGGTCAACGAGGGCTTTAGAAGCCGTAATTGTGTAGCATTATTTCCTCTTCGAAATGTACTAAAGGACATACTGAAAAGTTGCATTGTACATAAAGCCCGAACGACGACATTCGACAGAACAATATCAAATCATTATTACTATTATGAGTGATCTTCTGTACTAGAACAAGAAAAGCTCATCTTATCTCTGTATTCTTGATCAATGAGATGAGTCGCATTATTTGGATATTCGTATGAATCAGTATGTAATAATTTACAAGCTATATGTTTGAATATTTGATTTATATTCATGCAATGAGTATTGATATTGATTATGTCGTTATCATGAAACTCATAACGTCGTTATTTTAGAATTAATAATTTTTTATAACTTAGAATATCCTGCATATCTTGTAAATGATTTTAAACTGTGCGCCTACGAATATCCAAATTAGTTTGCAGTTGTATTTTCCAGGAACATGTCAATATACGCAGCACCATCTTATTCCTTACCATTTGATTAAAAATATCAGATAATAATTAACAGTTTTACGTTCCACCTTACGTATCTTGTTTTTAATTGTAGCTCCTTCATTAAATTTGCTGGAAGTTCTATGTTACTATGTTTTAAGTGTGAGCCCTTCAACCAGTTGTATCTAATAGATTACAGAGATAGTTGTAATTTCAATTATTTCCTTTCCAATCCCTTAGTGAAAAAAAAGAAAACGTTAACGCCATAAAACACCAGCATGTAAGAACACCATAAGAATACTTAAACCAATTGCACTGATTATTTATCAGAGAATCATTACGCAGTACCATGTTGGTAATGAGTTCGTTTAATGATTGATAAAAACTTCCATATAATAATCAATTTTAAGATGGCATCACATTCTCTTAAATCTGTTAACAATTTGTATATATACGTGAAAGAGCAATACTTTTTTATAATGAACTTAATAATTCTAATCGAGAATTTTTTTCGAGTATGTATTACAAAATCAGCATAATGCAATGCATCATCCGGCAAATCCACATGCACCTAACGTTTTGTTCGGATTAATGTTATTAAATTTGTTCATATATAATGCTGAGTAATGTTATCACGAATAAATTGAAGCATTTCTTTATCAGTAGAGTAAATAAATATTACGTAATAGTATATGATGGTGATCGAAGTACCACTATGAACGCGTATGTATATGATATATTTAACATGTTTAATTTTTTTGTCGATTATGATGCCTCCGTGATTAATATTTTATGCAAAGATCAATTCGACATGTAGTTTCGTGCATTTATACTCAAAATTAAAAAATCTAGCAGTCATTGTACTTTGAAAAACGCTGATTATTGAAAGTGCTTCAAAATGTAAAAGGAGATAATGACATTGAACGCGAACAGTACGTGTATATGAAATAATTCTCTAATATGTTTTTGAATTTTTGACACTGTAAGTAGCTTTTGATTTCACCGTTAAAAAACTTGTTTGACGTAGATTCAAATGTTTTGTTTTGGAGTATCTGGCTACGATAACAATGAAGGAGGCTACTGAATTACTTAATTTTTAACAGATTTAGGGACTCATTCTTTCCTGAAGTTGACAGTACACAGAATATCTTGTAACGGACGGCTTTCCAATGCTCTACAGTGGAAATGGAATGTTCCATCAGATCTGATCGTTCATAATACAGTAAAAGTTGTTAAACAAGGCTCGTTGAAACTTCTGTTCATGTTAACCGTAAATAGGGTGGCATTTAATGGAAGTTCGATGGTCCTTAATTGAAAGATTTATATATATAAAAAAATAGGATATTGTATAATAATACAGTGAGGATTACATGAACAGAATGATGATTGATATTGTATTAATACTATTATAATTGTATCTAACGTGCAACCTAAATAAAATAAACATTATTATATTTTCCATTTGGCCTTTTTACTTTTTGTTAAGAGTTATTACGCCGCGAAATTCATGTTTTTTGCGGTACATCTATAAGTCATTGCGTTGGTGGTCTGCGAAATTGTATGTGATCATTTCCCGAGATAAAATGATGTAAATGTATGGGAAATGAAGTTTTTCAATGTTGCTCTTTGATTTTTTCTATGAAAACGAACAATGAAAGAATAACATTGACTTAAAGCTCCTCAGTATTATTAAGTGTTAATTGTAATTTACATTTATACGAATTCGGAAGAAATTGCAAACGACATGAGAAGAAAATAGAGATATGCTTAGAAATTTAGTCAATACGAGAAATGTAGTATTTAGATCCGCACTATAATCCAATGGTATGTTCATAATGTAATATATGCTATTGGAATTGAGTGAAAAAAGATTTGTAAAATTAGGAGAATCCGAAAAAAAAGGAGCAATTACTTCCAGTTTAAAGTAAATTAGAAAAGGAATTGTATTGTGAACGATGCGTCAAGGCAAAACATTTATGATGAAGGTACATTTCTCGGGAATATCATATGAATGCGCAAATTGTCACTTTTTATATTATACAATGAAAAGTAAATGTTTATTCATATCGTTTATAAGTGTCACTAAACATTACTGAAATTGAATAACAATTTCGAAACGTTCGGATCGATTGGATCATTATTATCACGCGTGGATATTCAGCCGTGAAACGAGATATTCTGAGTTAATCAAGATGTATTTTGAGATATGTAATTATGTACCAGAAATTATACGTTTCTGTAATTATGTGTAATCATGTGAAACTCGATCATCGACGCCCCTATTGATGTTACCACATGATATGTGGAATTATAAATGACATAGGGCATTTTATATTTAAGCATAACTTGTTCCATATGCCGTTTACCTGAAACGCTAAAGTCTAATAAGACTTTGTATTATATAAAGTAACAATGCAATAAAATTGCATGCGTGTGAATTTGTTGAAGTAAGAGCGCGAGGGTATTGATTGATTGGCATACACGTAGATATGCTAATAAAAATGCATGACACTCGTATACAAGTGCTAATTCATATGACAACTTGTATTGTAATAAAAAAAAATCCTTTAGTGAAAGTGTAATTGCCTTTTATTGATCGGAATCCCGTTTCTATTTTATAAAAGTTATACAATATTTATGGACGTAACCGGGCGAAGAATTACGTGAACTATATTTATACTGAAGAACAATTGTATTTTGTACTGTAAAAAATAACATTATGATATACTCACATATCATTTTTCGATATACTGTAATTTACGATAAAATGCTTTTTCCTTTTGGAGTAACAATATTTAACAGTGGATTATGCATAGCAACTGTATGTAACAAGATATAAACATTTGTTTTAATATCGTTTCGTAGAAAAACGGTATTCTTTAAAAATGTTAATAAAATAATACGACCTTGTGAAATATAAATCTTAAATGCTTTATGAATGAAGGCAAGATGTTTTAAAAATGCGATGTCTTACGATTCATTATCCGCAAAGTTAGGAGTTTGCTTATATTATGGCAGATACATTGGAACTCATAATACTGACAAGACGTATTAAGATTAAAAGATTACTTGCAAAGTGTAAACTGTGCAGCAAAATTATTGACTCTGGTAAATAATAACTTATACAGTTAAGTACGTAATTTGAATTCTAATTGTACGAAATATATCACTTTCTGGTAGACAGTTTATGCTATCCTAAGTAAGACACATCTAGTTTGTATGACTCATCTAATTATGTGTATTAATAACATTCTCGGAAAGATAAATCCATTTGAAAGTAACCATAAAAAATATATTGTGGTTTTATGACCTAATCACTGCAAATGCAAACTGTTTTTTGGGCATGATTATTTTGTGTCCTGTATAAAAATTACTACTGAGTCTATAATGTAGTTCACACAACATATTATTTCACTTTCTAAGCTATTGGACATTCATCAGAATAGTGTGCATGTAGATAATAACTTTGCTGAAGACTCATTTAATAAGTAATTCTATCATATAAGATTCACGAGTAAAATGTCAGATCTTGTTAACTTTTTTATATTGAAAGATGTAGGAAGACATTTTATTCGTAAATCAATTACAAATATATTATTAGTCTAGCTTGTACTGTTTAGTTCTATCACTGAGTATAATAATGATGTCCCTCTTAGTTCTGCAACAGCAATTAACACAAATACTTCATGCAGGACCTTTCTGAATGACTTTCTTACGAAGAATTAATACTTAATGAGAAATGAAATTGATATATCATAAAAAGGATGTAGAAAACTTTGTAACCAAGTCACTATAAAAATGAGTCCGTCAGACAAAGTATCGTTAATATATTTTATAAAAAATTATTTCATTTGGAATTAGTACATTAAGTATTACTTTTTGGCAAAGATTAGAAGCATCGTTCATGTATCAAGCATGAGGTCCCCAATGGGAGAACACATACGTTTGTGACTTTCAAATAATCATAAACAGTATAAAAATTAATATACGGTAGTACTAACACGAAAGATGTGCCGTAGTACATGGTTAGTCTTTATCTTCTTTTTTTTCTTCGCAAGACTGCATATGTAATTGTTTATAATTTTTCGCGATGTCAATATACTGGAAAGAAATAATATAAAACAGTCCTGAATGGATTGCAATTTTTAAGAAATAAATAAAGACTTGTGACATACCTTGCTAGGAACAAAGAATTCAAGAATTTGAAGAATGATGTAGCATAAGGATACGACTAGCAGATATGGTAATACTCCACTGTGTATATAGCTCGCTAGTTGCTGACCTAGACTTTTTCTATCCTCTTTTTCAACTAAATTATATACGATTTCCGTTCTTTTTGATACATCAAACCAATTATAAAAAGTACCAATCTTCGTATGTACTTCCAAAGGAGGACTAGTGTTGCCTGCTTTATAATCCGCTATTGCACGTTCCAATCCTTGGAGCAATGCTGGCACAGTTGGTTCTACTAAATATATTAAATCTGATGGTAACACTTCAGGAATTCCACCGACTCTCGTTGACACAATTTGTAAACTATAAGGAAATGTATAAATAAAATATATATAATAAAAACAGTTACTGGAAGTAAACGAAAAAGTTACCCGCAAGAAGCAGCCTCAACGATCGCCATACAGTATGCTTCAGTTAAACTAGTATTTAGAAATATGTGACCCTTATTTAAAACATGTTTTACTTGGGAATGTTCCAAACTCCCTAATAATGTAACTCTGTGTTGCAATAAGTTTCTTTCACGTATTTCTTCTATTAGCCATCTTTTTGGTCCATCACCACCAATAAGAAATTGTACGTTTTCATGACGTGCACATATAATGGGTATAATATGTGCTAAAAGATCCACACCTTTGCGGTACACTAATCGAGAAACTATTACTATAGTGACTGAAATATTAAAAGTTCTGATTAGTTATATTATGCAATTTACAATTTTATGTGATATTGATGAACTACTACAATATTGATTTAATACTTACTGAAATCGTTACTTCTTTTACTAATGTCTGGTGTAAACAAAGCAGTATCTACTGCATTTGGAATAACGGATACTCGTTCTTTATGAACTTTGGCCCTCAATACAGTATTTTCCTTTCCAGTGTGAGATACACAAATGCAATGATTGCAATCAGCAAGAGATATTTCTAAACATTTATTTGTCAAGACAGCGGAAGCATCAGCAAAACCAAATAAAGAATGGTCTGTGAAGACACTCTGATAAAAATGAAAACAAAATGATTACAAAGTTGTCTAAGCAAATTACATATAAATTGCTTCAATTACCTTTAATCCCATTAGCCTACCAATCAGCATTCCTTCATGTGCGAGAGCAGAGAATGCTGAATGCCCATGTATTATTTGTATTTCTTCTCTTATAAAAATGTATCTAATTAATGGAATGGAACAAACCATTGTTGGAAGTATACATTGATTGTAAAATACCTTTATGGGTAAATAATATACCTACAACATTATTATGTTTTAATATATATTTCATGCCAATGTGAAATTGACATTCAATTATACATACTTTAAGGCCATTTGTCATGTAACGAACACCCACTCTATCATCATAGGAATGTGTTAGAACAACAACCTTATGACCTCGTCCCAATAAACATTGTGATAAATTAAAAATATGTTCTTCCACTCCACCCATATTAGGATAAAAGAAATCTGAGACCATGCTGAAAAATTGTGATACTCAAAGTATATATCATTTTACTAACATTAGGTTATGATATGATAACGAGCGTAATGATTTAAAAAAATGGACATACCATATCTTATGTTTTCCACGACTCATTGTCAAATCTTTTGCATTACGTTGCTCTCAAACTACAGAATGTACTTTTGACTTCTTGGAGTTCGCAACAAACGCCATTTTTGTTTGATAAAGCGCTATCAATCGGTAAAGGTAAAATTTCAATAATTACCTATATCTGTTATTTATCTTGACAATAACTTTCACATAAACAAAACGAAATAATATATCTATCACTAATAAAAAACATTTCTAGCAATACAAGGAACAAATTTTATTCAGAATGATTGATAATGATCCAGGACCTCCAGGACTAAATTCTTTACTTATACTGAAGTCAAAAAGCCTTACTAATAAGTATTTTAATAGAATATTTATAATAACTCCTATGATAATTCACATATATTTGAAAATAATTCTTTTTTTTAATAATCATTTTATACAATTTACAGAAATGTTGGTCTTCAAAATCGCCATATTGTGAACAGTAGAGAGTTAAAATAAGGTTTCCCTAGAAAATCTTACCCTAGCATTTAGTAAAACCTTTGTAATCTCCTTCCTTGTGTTCAATGAAGAGACTTTGGCGGGAGTGGGGTTGCGTATACACAAATGGCCGAAATGTTTCATCGAAGATGTGGGGATCGTGTTAATTTGATAAACAACAATTGCACGGCAGTGCGAAATTTTTCAGAATATAATTACGGTCTGGTATTGAGTGCCGAGCCGCTTAAGGATGACGAGCTATTTGAAATCCGCATCGACAAGAAGGTACTCGGACATCATTAGCTTCTACATCGCAAATCACACTTGTCAAATTCTTTAACTTCGTTCTTATTAGTAATATGAATTATTCTTGTCATAAAAGTAGTACATACGACGATTTTATGCAATTAAAAGGCATTGGCAATGAAATAGTCATATAATGCTAAAATGTTTAGCACTGGTTAAAAACATCTTTGCATATTTATGTTCTGCAAAATAAGATCCACTTGCTAAAAAGGCATTGGATATTATATTTTTATTGAACCTTTTGTGGCCTTTTGTGTATTTTATATCTTTATGTAACGAAAATTGAAGAGTTTACTTTCACTGATTTATTTTTTTCTATACCTACTTCCTTTGTGCTTAAATAATTTCGGATTTGTGATAATGAAATATATTTGCATGTAATATATTAACTCAATTATATATATATATATATACCTATGATCTAAAAATGAATTTTTTTTCCTTTTATCCTATAATTTATTTTACTGTGGCACTTGAAAATGCAATTGGGATTGCATAATGGTTAGATGACCTATATTCTGCATATCTACTATATAAAGTTCACATATAGAGTGATATTCACTTTTACTCAAATTTGGGCTAGAAGATGAACATATCTTTTTATTAGTTTTGATTAAACACATTTAGTTATTGTAATATAAATCAATGCTGCTTTCCTTGAAATAATGCATAGATGATATCATGGAGTGGCAGTATAGAAATTGGAGTAACATCATGCGATCCAGAGAGTATGGAACTGCCAGCCTGTGCTACCAAGCTTCGTCATGGATCATGGATTATGTCAGGTTTGGGTATTGTACATGATGGGCAGCCAATTCTTGAAATTTATGGCACTGATCTTGATACTTTGGAAGAAGGAGACACCCTTGGAGTAATGCGATCATCTAACGTATGTTCTACAGTGAACTGTATAGAAATTACTTACAAATTAGGTAAAAGAATTGTCATGCACTTTGAAGCTTTTAATACATTTTTACAGGATGAACTAATATTCTATGTAAATGGTACGTCTCAAGGGATAGCTGCAACAAATATCCCTTCACGCGTATTTGCTGTTATTGACATGTACGGCAATTGCGTTCAAGTAACAATTACTCATCCTCGACTAGCACTTGAATCCAGTGAGCCAAAAGAAGAACCAGAAATTAACAACGATTATCCATTGGGGGAAGCATCAAGTTCCTCTACAACAAACATTGTTGCCAATCTGAATGTCAATCTAAATGTTAATGTTGATGTAAACGTAAATCTTCGTAAGAATCCAAGTCTTGCAGCTATAAGAGAAGATCGCCTGAGGTTTCATGAAAGAGTTGGTTCCTTGGTAAAATTGTCTAACAATGCCAGAACAGCAGAAAGACAGAGGCCTCTTGATGAGTTTAATAATGGAGTAGTAATGACGCACAGGCCACTAAGAGATAATGAACTTTTTGAGGCAAGTCTTGAATTAAATTGAAATATATTACATTTACAACAAACAAGAATTAAACAATAATATTGGTATAATCTTCAAATTAGATTCGAATAGACAGATTAGTTGATAAATGGTCTGGCAGTATTGAAGTTGGAGTTACAACTCATAGTCCTACCGCATTAGACTTCCCTGCGACAATGACTAACATGCGTTCTGGTACTACAATGATGTCTGGTTGTGGTATTTTAACAAATGGGAAGGGTACACAACGCGAGTATGGTGAATTTAACTTGGATGAACTTAGGGTAATTATTTGTATAATATGCTAAGTGGATTATACTTGGTATAATATGAGGACATATCTTATAACAATTTTATCACATAGGAGGGTGATAGGGTTGGAATGATAAGAAGGGGCAATGGAAATCTTCATTATCTCATAAATGGTTTAGATCAAGGAATTGCTGCAAAGGTTCCCGCTGGTATTTGGGGCGTTATAGATCTGTATGGAATGACTGTGAAAGTAACTATTGTCGATCGCGATGAAAGAGAAGAACAGAATTTGGTTACTCGACGAAATACATTGCATCTTCAAGGATTAAATGGCGAAGGTAATAAGCTTACATCTTTGAATTTTAAGGAAATATACACATTGTAGTTACCGTTTACATAATGTACAGAACCAGGAGAGGATGAACCACTTGATAGACTGATGTTTCATATGTGTTGTGGGACACATGCGGATGTAATTAATAACGGAAGGACTGCACACAGGCCTAAGTAATTTATATCAGAATTATCTTATTTTTGAAGGACTTTTTGAATAATCGGCAAACATTTATATCCCCTGCATATATTTTCCAGTGCTATGGATGATTTTAATAATGGAGTGGTCCTAACTTCCAGACCGCTAAGACCAAATGAATTGTTTGAAGTAAAATTAGATAAAATTGTAACAAAATGGGCAGGCTCTATAGAGATTGGAGTAACTACACATTCCCCGACCGAACTAGAATTTCCTTTCACAATGACCAACGTTCGGTATGCATATTTATAATATTTTCAGTTGATGTTAGCGTATACTTTTTCTATCCGATAATCTTACAGAACTGGCACGTGGATGATGACTGGCAATGGCGTGATGCATAATGGAACGACGATGATCGATCAATATGGTCAAAATCTTGATCGTCTGCAAGTTGGTGATCGTGTTGGAGTGATGAGAAAAGATAATGCAACACTGCACTTTTATGTTAATGGAGCGGATCAGGGAGCTGCCGCGACGAACGTCCCTGAAAAGGTTTACGGCGTCATTGATTTATATGGACAAGCTGCTCAGGCAACTATTGTAGATGCTACTGACTTTTACAGTCCGACTACTAACAATTCTAGCTTTAGTAATACAACTTTATACAGGTAATGTGCAATATTTAATGGTTTATGATGTTTTTATAGTTATTTTAATAATCATTTATCGTTTCTTTATACAGTGATCTACGATTTCATCATGTTCATGGTAAAAATGCAAGAATTACAAATAATGGTTTGACAGCATCCAGACCTCGGGCGTTAGGCGAATTTAATGAAGCTATTGTAGTCGCCAACAGAGCATTAAGAGATGGCGAAATGTTTGAAGTGTCTATCGATAAAATGGTAAACCGATGGTCCGGTGCCATTGAAGCAGGTAACCGTCAGATGTAAAATATTCGAGATTTCAATTCAAAACGTTTATTATTTAGATTCTATAACATTCTTTATTATATGTAGGAGTTACAGCCATAAGGCCAGACGAATTGGAATTTCCTTCCACGATGACTGATATAGATCACGATACTTGGATGTTGTCTGGATCTACTGTTATGCGTGACGGCGTGACTGTTCGAAATAATTATTCTTGTGATTTGGATAAACTTATGGAAGGAAATCGAATCGGTATGATGAGACATCCAGATACCAGCTTACATTATTATTTAGACGGTGTAGACCAGGGTGTTGCCTGCACAGGATTGCCGTTACACGTGTATCCTGTTATTGACTTATATGGTCAATGTGCTCAAGTGCGTAAAATATGTAAAGAAAATTCAATATTTGATTCAATTAATGCTCTG
The DNA here is from genome assembly GCA_036026315.1 of Trachelus stipa. Lineage (NCBI taxonomy): Eukaryota > Metazoa > Arthropoda > Insecta > Hymenoptera > Cephidae > Trachelus > Trachelus stipa. The sequence continues at coordinate 3,422,591 of JAYRCB010000359.1, forward strand.
TTCATTTCATGTCTAACTGAAATCTGATTTATTCTTAGGTGACCATTGTTCTTCCCGAACGTAGAGACACTATGACCCAACAGTACTTGCCGTCGGAAAACAGCACAAGCCAACAACCTACATCCGTAATACAACCCCAAGCTCAAGCTGAAATAACTCATAAATTTCATGAGTCTGTGGGAATAAATATTCAATTAAACTTTGAACGCATTGTTGCAACACGTTGTAGAGAATATGACAATGCTGTATTGATGAGTGAATGTGCTTTGGAAAATAATGAAATTTTTGAGATTGCAATTCAAGAAGTTGCCCGCGAATGGAGTGGATCTCTTAGAATAGGTGTTGTAAGTTATGAAGATGGAAATTGGTTGACTTCTATGAATCTCGTACCCGCAATGACTTCGATACTAGCTGATGCTTGGTATTTAATAGGTGAATATACATCGGTTTTAATGTATAATATAATATTTCAATTATTTGTAAAAATATACATCAATTCAATTATTTAATCAGGAAACGAAGTGAGACATAAAGGACACGTACTTTGCTTAAATTATTGTCCAAGTTTGGACTGGCTTCGTGTCGGGGATAAAATCGGACTGAAACGTACTCATGACGGACATTTGAAATTCTATGTAAATGGAGAAGATATGGGAGTAGCAGCTTCTAACGTTCCCGAGATGGTCTATGCAATAATTGAATTATTTGGGAGTACGCTAGCAGTGAGCATTACTAGTAGCAAACAACAGAATGCCATAATTTCACCAAATGCCAGTTTACGATTACAAGATTCCTTAGAGTTATTGTTGGATCCAATGCCTCCAACTATAAGAAAGTGAGTATTTTTTTTAAAGAATTAAATATGTAATGCGTTATGCAATATTTTACCTAATCATTTTTTGTTTCAGTGACGCTGGTATGGATACATCTATTGATGTATCTGAAGCTAAATTGTTAAATGAAATGGCTCTCACCCCCACACAGCCTATCATTAATTCCACCGGAGAATTAGATTGGAATTACGAATTCCATGAGAATCATGGAAGAAATGTGGAAGTAGAAAGAAAGACAATTGCTAGAAGAGTTGCAAGTTATAATCAAGGTAAGGGATATGCTTGACTTGTACAAATCAAATGTTTTTGTAATAACGCACGTAATATTATATTAATAGGTGTAGTGATGACTAGTCGCCCATTGATAAAGGGTAAATTATTCCAAGTGAAAGTGGAAAAAATAAATGATCGCTGGGTATCCGGTATGCTGTGCGGAGTAACATGTATTTCTCCAGAAAAAGCTAGTTTCCCTCTGACAGCTCTTGGATTTAAAAAGCATTCATGGATCATTTGTGGTGATTGGATTTCTCATAATGGTACTAAGGTAAAAATTTACATATATGAATTTCAATACTATAATCTTCAATTACAGTATATTAATATAATTTTTGCATGACTTGATAACGTGCAGGTTAAAACGAGGTATGGAGCAAATTTGGAAAATCTTCAAAATGGATTTACAGTGGGTTTGTTGGTCGATGAAGACTCTAGGTTGCACTTATATATAAACGGTTCGGATCAGGGTATAGCTGCAACAGATTTGCCACCGTATGTGTATGCAGTAATTGATTTGTATGGGCAGTGCGAGCAAATCTCCATTGTTGGGCCTTTAGCAGAACCATCGTACACGAGTAACGATACACACAACATGGCTATCGCAGCCTCCGTAGAGAGTACAGGTACTGAGTGCGAGGACGTTGAAAATTCGAGAGAAAAGGCTGATCTCGAGTGCCACGAGAAGGAAAATGGAGTGCCGGCCACACCGTCGAACTTATCTTTAAACATCCCAAGTCAGAGTGACGCAAGTGCCAGTGATAGCGCCCATGTGAATTGTGTTGGACCGCACCCGTCGCAGAGCAATAACATCACAAATATTAATAATATTATACAAAACAAAGCAATGTCGAGCAGCGTACATTCGGACAGTAATAATTCGGACACGGGCTCGGAATTAAGCAACGACGCGCGAAGCAATTTGTCAGAGAATAGTAAAATCAAGAATCATGGCGACAATGCGAACAACACAAATGATTACAATGCAATATCGAATAATCAATCGGAGAATAATACGAATGAGTTGAACAATGATGTTGAGAATCATGGTATAGCGAGTGTTTTAGGTATGAGAAGTGAATGTACAAATGTAGAAATAAATAATGCAACGAATATTAATATTAAAAACGGCACAGCTGCCAATACTAGTAATATGTCGACGTTAAATACGGCCATTAATTCAACAAACGCTAATAACGCGATAAACGAGAGTATTGCGTCGAATAGTCAAACTAATAATATGGCAACCTCCCAGCAGAATAATATCTCAAACAATATTCTCACTACATCTCAAAATAATACTACACCCTGTCAAAATGTCATACCGAATTTGCAAAACAATGTCACGTCTGCTTCAGTTAACAACGTTTCATCTAGCACTCAAGAGATTCATTCGAATGTAATTCGACAAGCTCAAATACCAAATAACTGTCTGACGAATTCAATAGTTACAAGTCATACTGCACTGCACAATTCGTCCTTAATGCCATCAATACAAGTTACTTCTCTGCCGTCCACTCCACTTGCCACCTTAGTTACGCCTACCAAGAAATGTGAATATATGAAAGCTTGTGTACGATTAAAAAAGTCCCTTGTCTTGCCCGATGAATTCTTCTCGCCCGAGGAAATTGTTTGCTACTGTTGTTCCTGTCATAAAGTCGATGGCGATACTGCAATTTGTCGAAAAGGCGAGCCCCCTGCAGAATTTGCCATTCCTGTAGGTTGGGCTAGGTTTCCTTTGAAGCAAAGCATTAATGTCACACAGGTCCCACAAACTACATTGGATAAGTGGCATGTGGCTTTCTATGGAACGCGGTTGGACGCTATTCGGTTTGTGACAATACAATATTGTGATAATAATTAAATATACATTAGATCAGAATTTCTTAATATTTTCATATGTTTCAGATGGATCCTAGATAGAGGAGAACTGTTGACCAAGGAACAGTTACATATGAGTACATTGACAACGGGTATTAACAGTGAGGATGTGAATCCACAAGTGGTGTTTTCACCAAACATTAAGTACGCAGCATCCGAGGAATTCACGACAAGATATCCGTAATTATATCAATTCAATATTAAATCTAAAATCAGACAAGTATCAAAAAATAAGATCTCATGTCGATTTCTTTCAGATACATTGACACGCAATCCAATAAAAAACTTAATGCCTCAACAGCATTCCAATTATTAGTAAGACCTGGATCATATACAATGAGTCCTGGTAAAGAAAGTACAGATCAACAGTCAGAATGTACTGAATGGGCTACCAAGGAAGCTGGAGCTACAGTGATCGTAGCGCTTCTGATTCACCTGGATGGTTTCTAATAAAAACTTTTACTTTGGAACCTCAGTTGGGAGCATACTCGTGATTTAAGTGTGATTCTCGTATCGCTGTAGTGCTTCAGGATTAAATGTTCACGCGTACGCCAAGTGTAGATGAGTTTCACACCAGCTAAATATTTTGGCTGAGTTCACAGTGAGCAAACGATGGCATTGATTTAATACATTTTGGCAATTTTTTTCTATTAAAAATGTTTAGCAGTACGTGAATTTAGAAATCTTTCTATTATATGAGATTTAGACTACATCAAAATTGAATTGAAATGTAATCATTATATAGTTAATGAAATTTTGTTTGCGTCTAATAGATAATCTCAGCGCAAAGGGCCTTGTAATATTACAAGTTTCGCTTTTATTAATTGAAGTATTTTACAGTTATCCTCTAAGAAGCTCTGATCTTAATAGTGTTACAATACATTGATGTATTTATTGCCAACTTCGTTTACTTTGGTAGACAAAGATAAAGAGAAAGAAAGAGGATTAATATCATCAGAAGAAACACCAATCCTTACGTTTTGCATACGGGTTTCTTAAGATAATCATTATGTTCACCTCGTGTCGTTTCTTAGAGATTCGATTTTTTCCAATATATTGTATATACGCGTTTTTGTGAAAACTCTATATCCGTTAACTTTATACGCGTTTTCTGTGATATTTTAATTACATTCTGTATACATGCGTGTTACGTAAATTACATGGCCGCCATTTATTATCGAATAATGTCACTTTGTGTACTTTGTTTAATAATACCGTTAAAGAAAGTGTTGTTTCAATTAATGATCTTTCGAAAAATTATTACCTTCTTTTACATATGCGGCCGTCTATCTATTACAAGTAATAAATATGTTTTTTTTTTTAATTATAGTGCAGCACTAGAGAGCCCACGGAAGGGCCATGCGACTATACGTAAACTATGAAGATCAGCTTTCAATTCTCTAAAGTTGAGGCAATGCGAAAGCGCTTAATTTAGGACTGTAATGGAGAAATATTTTATCTCAACACAGAAAAATATGCTGCGGAAATTACCAGTGGGATATTATTGTCACATTCACCTCATACGAAAGTCGAATTAGTATTGGCCATATTCTGCACAGTGCTGTGTATTTTTCTGTGTTTTATTCATCACTGTAGCGTATAGAAAGTGATGTTTTAGTTTAAAATGGCATAATGTACATTAACTCTAGTCATTAATATTACAATAGATCCAATACTACGCAAAGTTCTGAAAATTCAAAGTCGACTACATTATAGATGATTTGAAAAATTATTTAAATCTGTATGAGGCGACTCGATTTTCATTAGTTAAAGTTTGATTTTCTATAATAACCTATTGATTTCAAATGCTACATTGAGTGTCAAAGATGGCTGAGAGTGGGAATATCAAGCACTCCAGTGCATCGATAAAGTTTACTGTACTTCCGGTCATGTATATTTGAAACTATCATCGGTAGCAAAATTATAAGTGCAATTCACGCACAGCTTTCTGTCTGATGACTTTTCAACGCAAAAGAAAGTATGAATGTCGGAGCTTTGTCAAATTGCACTCACGAAATAAGTTTTATAGGTAGACTCTTACAGCTGTCATAACTACACTATACGTAGAGCGACTGTTTGCAGTAGTATATGCAGCATTATTAGTAGCATTATTCCAAAAGTTTTACATAAAAAAACAAGACATTTCTTCATTTTGGAGCACGAGTGATTATTAATCGTCTAATGATATTACGCTATTACGAGGACTAAAGAACAGAGAGATATTTTTCAAGAGAAAAGAATGTGATTATGTCGCTACTAGATAATCTAGATGCAGCTACGATTTACCGATATAAATGAGAAAAGATAAGAATGACACGTCCGATTAGTTTATTATTATTATTTTTGGAATGCTCAGTGGCCCATCTAAAGTAGCGAATGATTGTTACATTATAAAATTTAGATCCACACGGTACACTGATTGGTTATACTTGTGCTTCGGTGTTCGATTGGTTTAAAAAATGATTATAACAGTATTTTTATTTTCGCACGGCTGAAATTCCATTCTCTGATAAAAATATAATATTTTGAATATATGCATCGCAAATTATCATATATATATATATATATATATATATATATATATATGTGTGTGTATGTACACACGTATTATATATGTATTTAATAATTTTGATTATCATGTAATTGTGACACGCAAGACTCAAATCACCAAACAAGTAAGCATTAGCAGCAGAGATGTTAGCAGTTAGAAAACGTGGGGATATTTTACTAAACTCGAGGCTACGTGGCTATTCTCAGCGGTAAAACAATGCGGCGTAACGAGTACGGTATAGGATAAAAACAAATTGTAACTAGGGATATTCAATTTTATAAGTAAAACAGTAAATATATATATGGCACTGTCCATAATGACATGAACGAAGAAATAAGGTATCCCCAAGTAGAAATAAAAATTATTATTAAGATTTGTTTCTCCGTGTTATTATTATTGTTATTATAATAACTATAATTTCTATTGACTTATAAATAATACAAATATAAACAGACAGATGAACGATGAATGAGGAACAATTTTTAATAAGTTGTCATTCGTTGCGTTGTTAGTTTGTTATTTAGACGTTTGCACGTAATCAAGTAATAGTAGGGGGCGATAAGTAACATTAATATAATGGAAGATTTTAACAATAAAGAAAAAGAAACGAAAATATCTATATCCATATATTATGCGAATGACGTTTTCATCCCCCTAACACACGTGGAAAATTTCTCCTTGACAAATGACTCAATTACCCTCATTATCAGATTACATGAGGGTAATCAATCCGATCTTTTGTCAATTAATCGAATGGAACTTTAGTGGAGAATATAATTTTAACTATCATTTTATTCGTACTGGGTATGCCCGTGTATAATAGAAATGCTGATGATTTATACCCAAATACGAACATTTTGATCCCAAGAGCAGCTGGCCACAGCCATTCCATTTCCAGAAACGCTAAGAGATGTCACTCTATTTTCATGTCCGGTCATAGTACCTTGAACGACGACAAAAAAGTAAAACAAATCCATTTAATTCGTAATATTTTTTATAAATTAAATGTTACCATTATGTTGAACTTTCAGCGTGTCCCATATATGAATAGAATTATCGTCGCTACCGCAAAATATGAATCTGCCACTCAATGAGAGACCACAAGATGTGAATCCAGGATTTGAATTTGGTGGCTTGAAAGTGGCCAATTGCTGATCAGATCTAAAATCCCAAAGTCGAGCCGTCTTATCTTCTGATGCTGTTGCGAAGCCTTGTCCGGATGGATGGTACTGATGAATTAAGAAATTCAATGAAATAATCACCAATTAGTTAAGCCAGGTTGTCTATGAATATACTTACGCAAACCGAGTTTACGTCTGCTTCATGACCGAAGAAAGTTTGTTTTGCCTTTTCTTCTCGTAAATCCCAAAGCTTGCATGTCTTGTCTACCGAACCAGTTACGTAGGTATTACCATCAGGTGACAAGCTAATACTAACAACGTCACCAGCATGGGCGCAGAAATCTGTTGTTTTTTTTCCAGCTTCCAAATCCCACATGCATCTGTATACAAGTTAAAAATTACATGTTTCTTAATATTGTATAATTTAGTACCCATAGTATTTAAAAATAATACCAAGGAGCATTCAAGGATCTTACATTTTCATGTCGCCCGATCCAGTGATGATTGTCTTATCATCAAGGAATCTGCAGGATGAGAGGAATCCCTCGTATCCCAATAATTCTCTGGTGATTTTTGCAGAACCAGTGGAATCCCGATTATTCACATCATAAACAGTACACATATTGTCCATTCCACCACAGGCGACAAAATTGCCAGAAGGTGCGAATGCAACGGACATTACCCATGCGGATCTTAATGGGATAACTTGAACCTTGTTGCCAGTCCAGGAATCCCAGATAATTAGTTTGCCATCTAACGATCCCGTGACGCAGTGTCTGTTGAAAATATTGACGAATTTTCAATAAATAAATGCATAATGAATAAATTTCAAAGACAGTTTTTCGAATACGGTGAAAGGAAATGCGTTGTTAGATGATCTGAATCAGTGAAACGTTTCATTCGATTCGGTGTTTTAGGAGCATAATGGTTCGAGAAATGTAGATCGTCTTCACGCTTGATAATGATGAAGTTTCTCGAGAAAAACAGATGTTTCTTTTTTGCTATTTCTGGACAAACGTGGCAACTTGGTCTGTATCGAATTAATTACTTTCCTCGGTTGTGCCCGTGTAAAATTATAAAGATAATTAATGCTTTATCCAAAATACTGGCCTGTTATCACCACTGAAGTGTACCGAATTCACCTTATTGATGTGGCCTTTGAGTAACTTTTTGGTTACCAATTTAATTTTAGGCGCATCCGCCACACTGCTACAAGCTTCTTCTAGAGTTGTATCCTGTTGTTTCTTCTGGTCGTCCTGAAAAATGAATGATATCAGGAAGATAAAATGTCAGACCTTCTATGGGAAAATAGTATAAATAGAGTCTTGAAGGTGCAAACCTTGCATTTTTTTATTAGATCCTCAAGTTCTTGCTTCAACTGCGTTGTTTCGGCATCATCTTTTCCCATTTTTCACCGTTTCCCGGGATTCTTTACTTCCGACGAAAAAACAACGGGACACTAACTAACGATGATCAATGATCGGGGCGGTACTGCTAGCTACTTTCCGTCAAAATGCAAAAGAAGCCTCAGGAGCGACTACTGCCCCAGTAATCATATTAAATCAATGCATAATCCCATTTGTTGGGCATTAGCTCAGCTTTTCTTCGTAACTTAATTATTTGCTTATTATAAAAATGCTACTATGGGACTTTGACAAAATGTTGGAAGAATCGTTTCGTCAATTCCATCATATTTCTTCCTGTTTTTGGAATATTTCCCTGCAAACTGTATGTTAGCCGGATTATGACTTTTGATATTTTCTTGGAATAATTTTTATTAAATGGAATAACAAAATTTGATGCTATTACATTGCTAGTTATCATCTTGTTGACGGATAGAAGTTGTACAGCATGCACGAGTTTTTATGTGATAGATTTTATAAGACGATTCAGCCCATTTTTAAAGGTTTTTCCAAGGTGAAAAGTTAGAAATCTTTAGGAGATATACCCTAATCGAAAGTAACAAATTAAATACATCTCGCTCCGATCGACCTATAATGGTCTATCAAAGCGTGAAGTCCCAGACTCGGCAAGCGTGACCAACCTATGCTTAGAACCAAAGAAAACTCTGGCGGTCCACTTTTTTATTTCTTGATAAAAACAATTATCTAGGAAGCTTCCTACTTTCTCGTATAAATTGCAAATTTCACCAAACTCAGTGCAGTTTCATTTTACTCGTCCAGCTGTTCATTCCCTGGCTGGAAGTTCAAATATAATTTTATCGGTGGGTACTTCTAGCCGTCCCAATAAAACTGATTTTAACCGAACTCTGAAAATGTCGAGTAATGGTGTTGTGTACCTTGTGATATTAGTTGTGTTACAATCGAGTCTAGGAACATGCGAAAATCTTAATAAATGCAATACGGATTTGAAACTCGATACATATATTAGTAATAATAATATAAATTCCTCTTGCGAGTGTCAAAAATCCAGACGTGTACCAAAGATCATTCAGTGGTCCAAAGAGAAATATAAATGTTCTGCGTTGGAGAATATTAACAGTGACGGTATGCATAATTTAATTATTTTATTATTATATTATATATATAATTGTACACATACCTTAAATTCGTTGAAAATTGTGTTTCCTTTATTTCGTCGAATATTTTATTCTTATTGTTATACCGTAATACGGTAAATCTATCCCAGATTAACCTGCAGGAAACCTGCGGATTATCCAGGGTGGTTCAGCATATATTTCATTTTATGTAACCATTACTGTACATAAAATCGCATTCAGATATACACATTATTTAAAAAATGATGGACTAATATTCAAAGTTACATTACTCTGACAAACTCTGTATAAGTTCATTGCGCGTGTCACTGTTTGCAGCGTATTATTGAGCGTCATAAGCATGCGCGTCATTCTTACAGGCATACACAAAACTAATCAGAAATATTATTTTAGAATAAAAACAGAAACCGTTCTCTATAGTCAAATATTGAATTGGAATTAAATGAGAGGCTGCAACAAATATTGAATTGCAAATAAATGAGAGGCTTGCAAGTTTTTCTCTAAGAATCCCAATACTTATATTGTAGCGTTATAATTAAAAAAAATTATTCGAAAGTTCTTCCATCAAAACTGGTTAAGCTTTTATATATTTTCATTGATGAATGTATTAATGAAGTACCAGATGCGCCCCGTAGTATTCTACCTGGGTGTTTGACGGGATGCTTTAAATGTTAGATGTTTTTCGCATGGTTAGTAAAGTCATCTCGAAACGTGTGGGTGCAACACGGTCTCACAATTTCCGTACGTGGTATTCAGTCGGAGCGGCATGTCCGTCAGGCTTGTCTCGGTTTTGTTGTGTCTCATAAGAGTTCTGTAAGAGTTCCATAAGAATAATGGTTCACAAAGTGATTTTCATCGTTTTGCTAGTCGGCTACATCGTTGGTGAAGTGAAGCCAGCAGAAAAACAGGAAGGTATGAGAATGTTAGGTTCTTTTTATGCCTTTCCTTTTTTTTCTAGCGTCGAAGTATAAGAAGGGTTGCTGTCATTTAACAGTCAATGCGTATCGCTTATTCAACTCATTTTTTTCTGTGATTTCATATGTAATTTTACTTACTTATTTGTATATGGAGTTTGAACCAGTATATTTAGTTTAAAATTAGGGGTTAGGCTGTGAGGGGTAATTTTAAGAAGCATAATAATAACGCAAATGGAATAATAATTTTTATATGATGTATCAGCAATAATTTTAAAAGCATTCTATTGTATGGCGTATTGATATTCATTCTAATGTTTGAATTACATGTTATTCATGCCTCTAAATTAGACGCAAATGGAGCCTACAAATTGCTATGTTTCACTCTTAAGATTACGGAGCTGCAAAGAACCGTTCAGTTACTCATTTTTACACGATGACCATAAATAACTTCCACCGTGGAAATTTCGTTTCTTATTTTCGGAGAAACCGATTCTGTTTCGATCTCAGTCATCGGGAACGTGTGATCGAAAGTTTTGGATAATGCCGCCATAACTTATTAATAGTTTAGCCAGTTTTTTTGTTTTGTTCGGTTATACTGGTCGTGTTATAAAATTTTATATAACAATAGTAAAGTCTATTATCTATACATTATGTATCATTTTCATCCTAATAGGAATTATAGTCCAAATAAATAATTTTTGAATTTATAAGTACCATTTCTAATGACCCTCTTTCTTCAGCTATCGCCGATTCTGCAAACTGCACGTACTCTTATCGCATCTATTACAAAGAGAAATAATGGAGAAAGATTAAAGAGCATTTTTTTCAATGGACGAAGAGCAAAATTCTTGGTTAAAATTATCAAACCTCGGATATATTTTCTTACGCAGAATATACACATTGTATAAAGAGCATTAAAACTTTTCTAGCACCTCGAGACATTTTACTCTGTTATATTTGTCCACCAGCCATAAAAATAATTACCAGCAATTCATTTCCGTACGTCGGCTAACATTTTTTTTATAATAGTTTACCATTGTTATGGTTTGTCTCTTCCGGAAACGGAACCTTGACATGACATGTGTACGGTACATCCAACTTATTTTTCATGTCATTTTTCATTTATGCACTGCAACTGGGTATTATAATCCAACAACGATCATTGATCAAATCAATTTTAAATATATGAAATATAGTTGCAGCAGAACAAGATTTTCATAGGGACAAGTTTATAGTTAGATGACCGTATCTACAGATTGGGCCGTTATCAGGTTACTTCCGGTGCATCATCTTTTGACAGGGAAAAATATAGGTTCCAAGAAGTATCTCAATCCTCTAAAGATGATAAATTCTTCCAAATCACTCGTATTCATGCTTAAAACTTTATTCGCATAAGTTTCAAGAGAATACATTGAATGTCTCCGTAGCAAACATGTAATACTCTATACCAGTTCTTAGGAATTTATTATTGTGGGTGTACGTTGTGGCGTGGTCCAGTCTTGTATAATATGCGCTTTATCTACTCCGTACTACAATTTTTGTGTACAATTCGATTATTCAATGAATAAAGTATAAATAGCTCGTTTCAAAATATTGTATTACAATTTTTTCGCAGTAAGATTTTATTGAATATATCTCATTCATTGATCTTTTCCTATAATATCTCGACGGATGGTTATTTTAAATATATACTTTGTCTAAGGAATGATCAGGCATCTCAAGGAGTAAATGAAAGCGCGATTACTGCACAGTCGGTGGAAGCGCTGCGGCTCCTCGGTACTACATTTCAAGATGACATAATGCCAACGCGTACAGTTTCATTTCTTGAACATCAGTGACGTGTTTGGGCGTATTGTATAAAATTATAACGATGACAATTTATGATTTGAAGTAACATGAAAACGTTAGAGGAAATCATTCGAGTGTATGATTAGAACCAATTGCAGAACAAATTTTATTATATAAAATTTAGGATTAGAAATTTGATCCGTTGAATCATCTGTTATGATCAGACTTATGAAACTGTTCTATATATAGAATCATGAAATGCTGATTCAGAATCTTTGTTAAAGTAATCAATTAGCAGCCCCTAGCGATTAACGTTGATCTAAGCTGCTATACAGCACTAGTGAAATTTTTAAGATTTCGATATCATAAAGTAGACTAGTAGGATATCATTTGTGAATCAGAATTTATGGATCGTTGAAACATGCGTACGTGCCTTGTGATAAAAGCAGAGGGGTCACACATGAATTTATATCTGTTAAACTCATTAAATGAATGTGAAAGCGTTATCTGTAAGGGCCATGTCTTTTTCTTTTGGTAAATTAGATTGTTTCGCTTATGTAAATTGACGTTTACAGATTTTCTTATATTTACTGTGGCCACAAATGAGACTGAAGGATTCAAGAGATTTACCAGATCCATCCAAGCAAATGGACTTGGTGATAATTTGAAGGTACTCGGACTTGGCAAGACTTGGAAGGGTGGGGACGTGAAGAAATTTGCTGGAGGAGGTCAGAAAATCAATTTATTCAAGGAAGCACTGGAAGAGTACAAGGATGATACAGAGAGGATAGTATTATTTACAGATAGGTAATTGGAATTTAATTTTTCTATGGGGATCAGTCAGTCTTATGGCTGCACATTAAATTCAGAATGAAGTAGAAGTATGTAATACTTTTTTATTTTTAGTTATGATGTCATCTTTATTGGATCTGGAGAACTGATCATTGATAAATTTTTAAGTTTTGACGCACGAGTATTATTTTCTGCAGAAGGTTACTGTTGGCCTGACAAGTCATTGGCTTCTAAATATCCTGAGACGCATAGAGGCAAACGCTATTTAAATTCTGGAGGGTTTATTGGATATGCTTCAGATGTTTATGCTATAGTATCTAGTTCAGATGTTAAAGATCAAGATGATGACCAGTTGTTTTATTCGAAGATTTATGTGGACGATGAACTCAGAAAGAAATATAATATTAAGCTTGATCATAAGGCTGAGATTTTCCAGAATCTTAATGGAGCCGTAGGTAAGTAATTTGCATATCTGATGTATATTGAGAGATATTGTGTTGAGTCTGAGAAATATTATTAATTTTTTTTAGGCGACGTGGAGCTGAGATTTAAAGGAAATGATGCTTATATCCAAAACACCGCTTACAATACCGTACCCTTAATTGTTCATGGAAATGGAGCCAGTAAGCTCGTTCTAAATTCTTTGGGAAATTACTTGGCTCAGGCTTGGAATTTGGAAGAAGGATGCTTGAACTGTTGGGATAATACGATCGAGTTACATAAAGATCAACCAGAAACCTATCCCGTTCTATTAATTGCTGTATTCATAGAAAAACCAACACCATTTATGGAAGAATTTTTCGAGCGAATCTATGCTCAAGCTTATCCGAAATCCAAGCTGCATCTATTTATTCGTAACAATGTACCGTACCATGAGAAGATAGTGGAGAAGTTCGTTAAAGAACATGGGGATGAATATAAGAGTCTTAAGCAGATAAAACCGGATGACAATATCAACGAAGTGACTGCCAAAGATTTGACAATGTATGTAAATAACAGGATAATAAATGATAGAACAGTATTCAACATTGAAAATCATATTAATGGTTATACATTGTATTTCTGTGCAGAGACTACTGTTTGCAAAAGAAATGTTCTGGATACTTCTTAATCGACTCAGAAGCTCACTTGGACAATGTCCATACCTTCAAGCTTTTGGTTGAGCAACAAAGAGGAATAGTTGCACCCTTATTGGTCAGGCCATTCAAAGCTTGGAGTAATTTCTGGGGTGCCATTACCGATGACGGCTTCTACGCACGCAGCTCGGACTATATGCAAATTATTAACAACGACCGCAGGTGAGTCTAACTCATAATTATTCGGGAAAAAAATTGAATATATTTAAACAGAAGTGTAGAACACGGTACAATAATAAGTGATTAACAGTCTGATTGGAATGTTAACAAACTTGTTACTTATTTCTCATTACGTTCTTTGAAACGTACTTTACAAGTGTCTACAAAGTATCAATGACTCGTTGAGGCATCTACTTCAGTGCCCTGTTAGTTGTAAAATTACAGAGGACAGGTAGAACTACATTAATGAGGCTGTGAACATTAATTTCGCCTCGCTCTACGATTATTCTGTACGTGTGAAAAAAACTTTTTAGTGCTATCACTAATGATCTTCCATTTCTCAATCTGGTGGCTAAATAAAATTTAGTCGAATGCAATGGAGAAATCAGTCTTGAAAGACCTACGGTCGATACTGTACATGTTGTCTGCTGTGCATTCATAAACACCAGCATCCATCTGAGTTGCGGGATCAATCTCTAGCTTTGATTTGACTTTGTCGGGTCCTACTTGCCATTCGTGCACCTAGATGAATAATAAATTATTTTTAAACTATTTTCACATTGAAGTACATATATTTTTTGGCAATGTCGTACTAACATGTAGGTAATGATGGGTGTAAATTTCCGTGCCATCCTTGAACCATGTAATATGTGGTCGTGGTGCTCCTCGTGCCACACAAAGAAATGCAATTTTGTGACCCAAAACGTATTCAAAATCAAAGTGCGATGCTTGTAGAATCTTTGCACCCTGATAAAGTTTATTAATGTAATATAATATGTTGGATATATATTTTCTAAAGTATTTGAAAATACCTACGTTGTGATTGTTATAATATTGATCACTTTCAGGATCTCGATATTTCCCAGTAATTGGTAATCCAATTTGTACCCGAGATTTGCTTCTACTTCTTGCGCGGCCTCTTCTTCCAGAAATTTCTTGACAGTGTAGCACCAGTAATACCAGCAAAAGTACAGTAGCTGTTGTACGGCGCATTATGTTCTAGAACCAATAGAGCACGATTACTAGGACATATTCATTTACAAATCTATCACGGTTTATCACTATTTTAAAGACGACTTTTTTTTGGGTACGTTGATACGTTAGTAGAAAATTCGTAGAAAGCTGTCAAAAGCACACTTGCCATAAAAATACAACACGGCAATTTTAATAATAGCACAGATATTATTGTTTCGATAAACAATTGAAGAGTTCACAGAAATTAAATAACACAATGGTACCAGAGTTAGTGCACAGTGGTTTTTACGCTTCATCCAAAACTTAGCCGTTCCTGCAGTGACTGTCTCGGGAGAAATCCTAAGTGAAATAAATTTGTTTAAAAATAAATTGAATAACGGTTGCATGATAATTCTATAAATGAATACGATAGGTACTCACCGTGCACATGCAGCGTTCGGCGATGACACAGAACACCAATGTAACTGGCGGGCATCTATTCATTACTCCCCTAGTGTCCTCTCCTATCTATTACAGACTCATTGCAAATACCATCAAACCGCTCACATACCTATACGCACAATATAAATATTTTAAATTATTCCACGGCATTTTTCATTGTTTAATCTTGATTAGTCATCTTGGTGTAGTTTGGTAATTTCTGAAAAGATGCCGATAATGCAATCATAAAAAATACTACTGTGAATATTTACATTTTTGGAATGATAAAATTCTTACGAGTACTTTGATTAAAACTTTTTTATAATTTGTGGAAATAATAATTCGATTATATAATTTGCATACGTTCTTACAGACCGGAATAATTTTGTCTTTACAAAAAAAAATATTTCTTTGTATGAAATATATATTGCAGTAGAATTATCGATATAATGCTAAACACGATGATTAAGCCTGATATGACAAACATGTCACCCTCGTCTACTCCAATTATTTCTTAATAACATAGAGATGGGGGAACTTCGGAGTAACTTGAATACGTAGTCATTTGCAGATACATCGAAAGTCTGTGTATCATAAGTGGACATAATATTTCTTGGGATGATTGGATTTTGCAATGTATTTACAATAGAATTGTCTTTATATCAATCTTTTACATTTATAGATATATAAATTATATAACATGCTACTCGTATTACAACAATAGTCAAAAGCAGTATCTTAATACTAAACGTGTCAATAAGATGACTAAAAAAAGTGTCTTGAAATGCATTGCGGAAATGGTATTGTTATCTTGAATATAATCAGTCTTACAATGACAAGGTACTGCACATATTTTCAAGTAAATATTAACTTATGATTCGCTTATCATGTTCAATAGATGGCTGGAGAATCTTCATTGACAAACTAGTCGATAATCATCTATTATAAATTGAAACCTTTTACTATTTAATATCTAAGTACTAAAAATGTTCAAAGTGTGATATACATGCAGTAAATATTTATTGGCAAAAAAAGTACGAATTAGCAATTTAGCACATTTGTCATTTAACAATTTGTATTGTGGCCTATACTCCATAATTAAATAATAAATTAATAAGTGATCATAACATAATCCGTTCTAAATCCACGTCGATCTACAGAATATTGATTGTCAGCCTGACATTCATAATAACCAGCATCCTTTTGTGTGGCCGGATCAATTTCCATTTTGGATTTCATTGTATCATTTCCAAGAGGCCATTCATGTACCTGTGAAACGAAAGTTTTAAGAGTCAAGCATGTAACGTTTAATGATTAAAGGTCTTCTTCACTTACTTGAAAGAATTTGTGATGATACAATTCAATTCCATCTTTGAACCAAGTAATTTCTGGTCTTGGATATCCACGCGCCATGCAAAAAAAAGTAATCTTCCGTCCTAGCATATAGTCTAATTCAAAATGGGATGATTTAATTATCTTGGCACCCTGTAAACAAAGTTACATTGATAATCTATAAGAGTAATTTTTTCTATGGGAAATTAAACCTACGTCTTTATTCTCATAATAATGTGCACTAGCTGGATTGCGATGCGGAATTAAAACTGGTATCGCGGAACCATATATTCGTCCTCTCAGACGACCTCTGCTACCTCTACCTCCACCGCCGCCTTTGGCTGCATTTGTCACTAGTGAGAACGTCACCACTAAGCCCAATGCATAGAACAACCAGCATTTCTTCATTTGATCCTAGAGGAACATACATATTCGATTTCTAATGATACGGAAAAAATATAATTTTATTAAAGTACAATATTGTTTGCCATTCATAATTTTACATCAAGCTAATACATATTTAATACTTCCAAAGCTAATAATTATTCATTTGTAGAACCCAGAGATTTATATGCAATTGATTTTTTTATTAATAATTTTTATATTAAATAAGTCAATGCCCATTTACCTCTTACTTGCATTGCTTTCTTTTTCATATCTACTATTGTTTCATTAATGGACATTATATTTTTATTATTATATATCAAGTAGTTATTCCATCCCGGCCAGTCATACTGCGTACAATTTTTATTGTTATTTCAGAGCTTTTTTGAGGAATTAAATTGAAATTCGCTTACCGCGTCACTCAAATACTCGTGTCAGCTGTTATCGATGTAACGGTGTATGGTATCTTCTTGTTTCTCCAGCCCAAAATATGAATGGGCCATACGCGCGATAGTAACGCAGTCTCTAGTGTCAGAGTTATGAATCTCAATTGGATAATTATGCATAAGCCATTCCCTGTATGAACATCGGCCAATCACAGCACAAGAGTTACTGCCCGCCAAAACATTCAATAATGACCAGTGAAAAACAACATGATATCCTATTATCGTGCATAAATGAAATTCCACCGAGGACGCATAACGCATGGCAAATTCATGGCAAGAAAATAAGTTTCTCTTGAAAAGCCACATCGTATACGTAGACCTATACGTACAATGATTTAAATTAAATTTAATTATTACCTTTACTTGTTTCAGGGGATTATGGAACGTACCGTTTATTAGCAATTGTTACCTCATTAATGCCACTCTAATTAATAACAAAGCTACACGTCCAGTCTATGCTTTAGGAGATTTGGATACCGATATGGCATTTGCGCAGGCTAATAGAGAAAGAGACATTTTTATGTATGTTAGCAATAGACTCGAATTCGGACACTTGGTCAGTCCGGATAATTATGATATCAAGTTAACCAATCCTGATATATATCAGATATTTGATAATAAACTTGACTGGCAGAGGAGGTACATTCATGAAAATTATACAGAGAACTTCAATCCGAATCACACGCACATTCAAGTAATATTCTAATTCCTTATAGCTATTTAAGAATTATTTATTATTATACAGTACTTTTAACAGTTATGCAATTGCAGCCGTGTCCTGATGTATATTGGTTCCCAATCGTCACCGATAGATTCGCAGAGGAATTAATACAAGTCATGGAAGCTTTTGGAAAATGGTCAGACGGTACTAATACTGTAAGTAATTTCTATCTTGTTTAAAAATCATTTAATTATATAAAATAATTATATTACCCAGCATATATTAACATATTTTTATATTGATAGTTATCGGATCCACTCAGTTTCTTTTCAGTTTATATGATATAAATATAATTATGATATATCCTATAAATCAAGATCTAAATTGATTAACAGGATCCTAGATTATCAGGCGGTTACGAAAACGTACCAACACGTGATATTCACATGACTCAAGTGAACTATGAGCCACAGTGGCTGTACTTTTTAAAGGAGTACGTTAGGCCTCTTCAGGAGCTCGTCTTCACAGGATATTATCATGACGTAAGAATAACTCATATATTACAAAGACATCTCCCTATTTCTAGGACCCGAGACTCGAAGGCGGCTACGAAGCCGTTCCTACGCGTGACATTCATATGACCCAAGTTGGCTTCGACGAGCATTGGTTAGAATTTCTTAAAGAATATGTCAACCCGTTGCAGCAAAGTGCATTTGAGGGATACATTGATTATGTAAGCGTCCGGTCAACTTCAAAGTCACCTCGGTTCTGGATAGTTTGATTATGGTTGAAAGCGATATGTACTCAATTGGTGACGCTGGTTTATTATTAAATTAGATAATGATTGGCAATTTTTTAGTAGTAGGCTTGTTCGTTGAAACACACAAGTATGGGTTAATGTAGATTATGGTACTTGGGACGTAAATGGTATAGAGATAAAAAAATATACATTAATTTTACTTATTAGCAATTAAGTCTTGACTCTGATATATATATTGCACTTTTTATGTATATACACTATTCCTATTGGAAGATAGAATAATTTGTATATTAATAATAATAATTTTTTTTCACGACAGCCTCCGCGCTCCCTCATGAATTTTGTTGTTCGGTATCGTCCTGACGAGCAGCCATCTTTGAAGCCTCATCATGACAGTTCAACTTATACGATAAATATTGCCCTGAACAGAGCAGGAATTGATTACGAAGGCGGTGGATGCAGATTTATACGATACGATTGTTCTGTCACCGATACTAAGCGTGGATGGATGTTGATGCATCCTGGAAGATTAACGCATTATCATGAAGGATTAAGGGTTACTAAAGGCACACGATATATCATGATTTCCTTCGTGGACCCATAAGATGATTTCATTGTAGACAGACGAGCACTGGAATTTAAGGTTTGATCTAAGAGTTTAGATCTGAAAGCCGCGTGTTCAACGCCTGATTATTGCACAATGCCAATGAAAAGTTATCATGTTATCATGTACTATTAGCTACTAAATTAATACTCTGAGAAATGTAATAGTAAAGGATGTGCAAGTTTTTGTACGTAGGTAATAATGAATGAGATCAAGTAACTGGAATGGACATATATTCACTTGCCAATGTTATTTTTATATTCAAAATGCATTTTCTAAAGACTATAAGTTTATCTACTTACTGCATTCCTAATTGTAATATCAGTAGGTAAATGATAATTGTAAATATGTAAAAGAGAATATTAAAAGTGAAACTCTGTTCCGAAAACGTAATAATTGTTGCATAATTTAAGGATATATGACTTTTTAATTCAACAATCATTTTATTCAAAAACATATTTTACTACGTCGATTCTTACGAATCCTCAGTCCAGCTAGAGAATGAGCATTCTCGGTTAATGATTATACTCTCAACCATTCATTATTGATAAATAAAGTATTTTATTTCTTTTCTGGAACTACTTCGCTGATTCCATACATGCCAGCTAACAGGCGACCATGGGATATAGGTACCGGTTCCTTCGGTGCCAAATATGGTCCCTTCTCTCCCATATAGATATAACTGAATCGAAATTAAGGATTTAAAATTTTTATAAAATTTCAAATTATAAAAATTGTACATTTTTAAAAAAGGATACGGTAACCTAAGAACCCAGTATGCACTCTGAGAAAGTTTTATTGGTTCTTCACAGCCGGTTACAAAAATTGGACAAGGTGGTGGTCCTGGCTGAACACGTGGATTCAATGTAACATGAACAGGTGCCTTCGGAGTCACGACGTGAATCCTCATAAGTTGTGCTATCAGTGGTTTAGATTGTCTATTGCAAAATGACAGAATTAATCATCGTTTTGATTGTTTTAGTAATTAGTATTGCAAATTTATATCGAACCTGCAAGCACATGGGAAGTAAAGTGGCATATCCGCTGTACTGGAAGTCACTTTATTTCCACTATCCTTAACTATTCCATTTCCACTCGCTTTTAAAATTTTATCAGGCGCTGAGGCCATGAACCTGTGACCCCGCGGACATTCATATTCAACGCCGACGAATATTTTTACTACAAATTCTTTGCCACCTTTGGATTTCCGACCGCGTATTGTATTCATGTTCTGGAAATTCTTTCCTCGCGGTGAATAACCGTGTCCTGAATGATCACCAACCGTGGGCCACAATGAACCTCTATCTTTCTGATGTTCCAGTCTAGGATAAAATGAATGGATGTGTTTAATGAGACTGACAGGCTTACGTTGTTTTATGTTATAATCACCAACCTAACAGTCACATCCCAAGGTAGTAGAAAAGCAGAATTGCTTAATACTCCTGTCTGATGCTGTAATCCTAAATTATGCGAATAAAGACTACTGGGTCCAAGACACACAAGAGACCAGCTAGAAAATTGTGGCAAAAGTCCTGAAGGTGATTCCGTATGAAGCATTCCTGGTAGATATTCGGTAGTAGATGGCTGTCTGCTTAAGGCTCTGTCTGAAATATTGGTATCACCTTGTTCAGGTGTGACAGGCACGAAGCCATTTTTGTTAAACTCAAAAAAAATAATTGATCTATATCTATTATAATTTATGGGGAAAAAAATGAAAAATTTTACAAATTTCTCATTACCTTTGGTATTTTCCAAATCGGCATCAGTTACTTGTATAACAACTTTGTGCCCGTCACTAGGTGTTAAACTAGTCTTATTACATAGTCTTGGAGCATCCTCAACGGTAGGATCACACGTAGTTGGTGGAGACTGTCCGCCACTCCCATACGCTGCAATATCATCTTCATGTTCCCAAATATAAAGGTGACATTAAAAAAAAAAGATACGTTCTATCACTAAGACGTCCTAGGGAAGTTGATATTTACCATGCAAACTGCTCACACCTAGACTGCACCCTTGGGTTGGTCCTTGGGGAGCGGAAAGCTCTGCTCTACACAAAGAATCTTTCCGTTGCGTGGCCGAAAATAGCTGGGCAGCTCTGAATAGCATGAAAGTATCAGATTATAAGAATGGAATTCATATTGATTTCGAAGCTACAAATGATGTACCCACCTAAAATTATGCGTGCTAGGTTGGAATATGGGGAACTGTATACTTTCCAACTGTGCACATCCACACTGTTTTGCCAACATTTGAAAGTAATCGTAGTTAGCTTGTCGCAAGCTAAACGGATCGTCCCGAGAGCCTTGGCAACGACCACAATTGCAAGCACAAACGTAACGAACGCCACTACAGTGCTCCATAACTTGCAAATCACTGAATACATAGATTGTATTTTTATTTTGTTTTTATGTAAAATTAAAGATAATGCTTACTTATCATCATCGCGCGGTTCATTCTGCTCACCGCCGCCAGCACCTTCACTACCGCCTTTGTGAATTGGATTTGTACAAGGATTTCCTGTTAATGACAATACTTCGCACATCTGTCTACCAGCGCGCCAATATTTATCACATTCTACTTGTAGTTTCTCGCTAAATTCTTCAAAAAGTGGTCCACGGGCATGCATCTCAAACACAGCTATTGCATGACCCAGCTTTGTTTCATGATATGCTCTGCAATAATGTAAAAGTAATATAAACATCGTTTACAATAGCTCTATATTTTTTTAAATTACCTGGTATAATGCTGTGGAAGATTGTCTTGATACGTTTGTAAGGCCCTAGGTAATACCTTGCTGCATCTGCTTTTGCTAAACTTCACATCAGTATCTAATAAGCTATGAAGCGATAAAAGTTCTTTATCTGTACTTTGTATATAAAACTCGTACACTTTGCTTGCAACTTCCATGAACAAGGATAATGTTGGTATCTAATTGATTATTAGATTAGTATTTTATGTTATAATAGATTAATTGCAAGAATAATTAACGTAGAATCGCGTGACAGATATTTTTACCTCAAAGTGAGCAGGTACACTGTGTCGACCGACATTATCGTCAAATCCTCTACTAAAAGCCAGCATTATGTGCTGCTGAAGGAAGAGTCTGAATGTATGAGACTCTAGAAATTTAATTGACAGCAAAATAAACTGAATATAGTTATAGAAGGAATGTGATCAATAGAGTTGAACCAATTATTAATATTTCATATCCTTACCGGCATCGGTATCAGTCACAGTTAAATTGGATTCGATACTGGCTAAACTTCTTGAAGTGTTGCCGCCAGAACTCAGTTTACAACTTTGAATTAATTTTCTGGTCATGTAGCCAAAGATGTCCCTTGACTCTATAGAACCGGTATTTACATAGACGAATTCCTGGTTGGCCGGTATGGCGAATAGAGAGTTGGAGCTATGTTAAAAATTAAAGATAGGTTAGAGATTTGGGATTCCTGTATATTTCATTTGACTTTTTGGCTTTGAAATATTCACCTGATATTAGTAACTATGCGATTTTTCCTAAGGACGTGATATATTTGATCCTCGAGAGAGTGCTCGAGTTTTTTTATATTAGCACCACTATCTGGATCGCGAAATATGGCAGGACATGTCTCGAAATAAAATAATACCCGTGGAGAACATGGTCTTACATTAGAGATCCAGTCTTTAGGCACTCCAGAGATACAGCTTAATACATCAGACAGTTGAGGAGAAGTTTTTTGTCTGGAAACATTTGAAATATGTACTTGATGCATATAGTATAATGTATATATTCATAAGGTTCTTACCTAACTATATCGAGTGCTCTGAATAAATGCACATAACTGTAATCAAACGTATGTGTTGGATGTGTTAATATCACAATATGTGAAATATGAAAGAGTATAAGTAGAGCTCTTGCATATTTATCCCTCATGTGTGCCCATGCACTTAAAAAATCCTTCCGTTCATGTTTCTCAATGAAACAATCATAAGAATTGACAAGCGTATGAGCATCAAGGAGACCTCTAAGATGTAAATACACTGTCCTTTCTTTTACATCATGGTAGCCTTCAATTTCACACTATAAAAAACAATGTATCTCATTTTGAATACAAACTGTTTATCAAGATATTACAATTACTTCAATCTCTATTTACCGAAGACTCTTCATCCACCCCTGGCTCATCTAGGAGATCCACCTGAAGGACTGAACCAAGCATTTCTGCTTTGCATCCTTTTGTGCAAAACTGAGACTTTCCAAAGACTGAGACGATTATAACTTTTCGGTCCGCATTTGCAAAGCTAAACCAGGTAATATGTTGATTAAAGAATAAAAAGCAACAATTCTAATCAGCATTTAATATACTGTGTAAATACAACAAAATTATAGTTTTGTCTGACATTACTTAATATTTCCAATAATGGCAATAATATACTAATAACAACTTGTGCAATAGAAAATTTACCTGTCCACGTTGCATGGAAGCTTAAACTTTTGAACTCGCATTGTAATATATTTAATTTTTAATTACACATGAAATGCGTATAGGCTATGTTTTCGTGTCACTTATCATACCATCCATTTGAATGAACATCCTTCCTTCCTACTTTTCCTTGTGACTATATTACCATATGAATAAACATATGGTACACCGCCATCTAGTGTTAAAAGGTTCAATCTTGATTATATAGGACCATCGACATATAGCATGGACTACGCGATCCCTACTTCAAACTTCTTGAAAAAATGTCCGCTCGAATAGACAAAG
>JAYRCB010000359.1:3446992-3549231 GCA_036026315.1 Trachelus stipa
CCACCAATCGCCATCTTTTTCTATCAGCCGACCATTTTCCCTATGCTTGTGCGTAGTCCATTCTATATGTCGATGGACCGAGGTCCCAACTAGTGCCATCTATATAAAAAAACAGAACAGAACGTCTCCGCTACTCATCTCTGCCGCAAGTATCGATGAAGCGGCTGATGGTTGATTTTAAAGTGCAATTAATAAAAGATTATAAAAATGAATATGTTTTTACGAAAGTTAAATACGTTTCTACGTAATTCGCAATGTAATTCATTTA
This sequence comes from Trachelus stipa, assembly GCA_036026315.1. NCBI lineage: Eukaryota > Metazoa > Arthropoda > Insecta > Hymenoptera > Cephidae > Trachelus > Trachelus stipa. Next base: position 3,447,261 of record JAYRCB010000359.1, read on the forward strand.
TCAAGTATCGTGCTTTTAGCTCAAAAGTGTCAGAAACTGGTAAGCATATCATTCCACGTTTGTTAGTCTCAGGTTAAATAATAATGTTTGAAGATTGTAATCACTAATTTATATTACTATTTTATATGTGATACTGAAAGTCTTATTATTTATAGGAAGTGAAAGAGATCCTGCTCCATTATTCTTCAATGAAGAAATACAAAATCTTCTTTATACATTGACCAGAGTTGATTTAAAAAAAGTTTTCAGACCGCAAAGGGATGGTCAGCAAATGGAACCTCCTACATATAAATTTATGACAACTAGAGAACTTGAAAAAGCTATGAAATCTGCTAAAAGAAAGGCTCAGACGCGGTTACAAATGCCTCCTGTTGTGAAAAAGAGATCAGAGGTTACTAAAGTTATCTCAACTGATCCAGCTTTAGAAAGCTATGATAGATGCAATTATGTTTTTACTGACATAACTTACGGTATATCGAACTATGACCGCCTTATTGTTGTACGAGAACCGAATGGTGTTCTCAGACATGCCACATGGGATGAAAGACATCGCCTCAATCAGATTTACTTTCCTATGCCTGGCCGAGAAATTATTACACCACGAATGTTTGAGCAAGAATTCTTAGAAGTTGGTATTCTAAATTTACTAAATTTTATCTTTGTTGAAAGTGCATTAAGAGCTTTGTAATGTCATATACTATACTTCTTTCAGGACTTACTTAACCGCCAGGAATATGATTTTGTGTTGAATCGGGCGTGTCTTCAATTTGAACCGAACGAACCAAAATACATTGAAATATCTGAGATAGTTTATTCTACTGTCAATGAAAAACAACATTTTGAATTTCTCAGATCCACAAGACATTATGGTCCAATGCTATTTTACTTAGCATGGAACAAAAATATTGATAATTTGCTCCTTGAAAACATACAAACTGAGAAAATAGAGGATGCCGTGCTATTCACTAAATTATATCACAAGATTAATCCAACAGCAAATTCAGTTGACATTGTACATGAGGGTGATGACATACAATATCTGCGCGAATTTGTGAAATCTGAAGCTGCTAATAAGGGTAAACTTGAAGCAGCTATACTCTCTTATAAGGAGCTTGAAAAAGAAAGACAGTTGGTTGCCAAAGGTATACAGAAAGCTCATGGTATTGAATGAAGTGTATTAAACATTTCACGACGTTATACAAATACAAAGTACTATTATCTTTAGTTAAATTAAAAAAAATATAAAGACCATCGTGTGTTTTTAATAAAAAACATTACTACCTATTCTATGATAGATTTACCTACTATTCTAGTAAGTTGGATATACTCACATCAAATCATTTTTAATGATACAATTTTTCTACAGAGGACAGATACACGCTGATAGGGTGATTCAATGATTATTGATTATTTTATTATATATTACTTACAAACATTTACAAATGTAACAAGTCAATTCAATTTGGCGTACAGGACCGTCGGAAAACATGACACTAATGATTAATAATTATTGTAAACACAACAAATCACGTTAAAAAGTTGAATCTGTATTGGTACGGGCGAGAGTCAGTTTTTTTAAAGATATTCGCTACAAATTTTTTAACATTTCGTCCTGTGTTACTGCAGATAACTAAAAGGTAAAGAGCGGGGCTATCTCAGTAAATGAACATGCACCCAAAAAAATTTGTACAAAATCGATATTAATGATTACAATAAGTACCTAAATTGGAACAATATACATGTTCATGTGAGAACCAAAATAGGTGTCATTACGCTGCATCAGTAATATTATCATTATAATTGGTAAGCGGTTGCAAATTATTATTTTGTTATCAATAAAGATCACAATCAATTGCAAATAAATAGGAGTCGAATACTATGCGTAAAGTAATATTGTATTTATAAAAATGATTCATATAAGTAATGAAACGATATCTACTACAAGAAAAATTAAAGCATGAACGTAGATCTTGGAAATTCTATTAGCTATTATTAGGCCATTCAAATTAAGATATTTTGTTTATGCTTCGGCCAAAAAAATAGTTCTTACATACACGTTTACAACTTTCTATATCGATTCCAATCATGCAGAATTAAAAATGAAATCAGCAGTGAAGTCTTAAAATGATTGATCAGTTTTCTTTAGAATCCCACACAGCGTTGCACTGCGTTAATAGACGATTTATACAAAAAATTGGGATTAGAATTGGGCTTATCTCAATGATTAATCAATAATCCATATATTATTGACACATCAAATCTTACGGTAATTCGCACAGATTTTCATTTATCATCATTACACTCCTGAACATATGTTTAACACACAAGAATGTAACACAAATTGTTAACAGGATGCGCGAAAAGAAAAGAACACAGTTCCATTTATATTTTTCTGCTTTAGGATAATTTTATAAATAATTTACCTTCGGCAATATATATATGCAGTGTTACGCAAGTTCATCACATCTTCAAGTGTAATAATGATAGATATTAACTGGTCAGTCCGTAAAGTTCTTCATAAATGATGTGTTACATAATTGTTGTCACTACCATAGTTTTTATAGTGTACAATGGTAATTTACGTAAAAACAGTTCGTGGCTGCGTTTTCCCATATTCAGTTTTCACGCGTCTTACTTTCTCTCTATTTTTCTTTCATTTCGTCATCTTTACTGAACCACACACACTTGAACTTTCTCTTGGAAGTATAACCAGACTAGATACACTTCTGCCAATATTGTATTTTTAAATTTTCATATGAATAATGATTTCGTCAATAATTTATCTAATATAATAGAAGTCGCCTAAAATCAATAATCCAATAACAGAGTCGTAATTCATAAAATATCTGAACAATAAAATATCAATTTCCGTTCTCGAATTAAACTCCTTATCTATGAACATTGCTAAATATTGTCGCTATCAGCGATTCGCACAGATAGATGATAAGGATATTCATAATCCATGAAATTTGAGCTAAAATTTTTCTTTTCTTTTTTACTAGTTTCCTCGCTTATAAAGGAAGTCTCGTTACAATTTATCTAAGACGTATGGAATCAATCAAAGGCGTGCATCAACAACAATGATTTCTTTTAACTAGCCGTGATACGTAATTTCGTGTGCGACCTTTCCATTCGCTTTTTCCTCGCAGTGACTCGGACGAGGATTCTTATTAGTATTTTCCATCGGGCGTATTAAAGTTAACAGGTTAAGAGTGAGGGGGGGGGGAAGGGGCACATCGATCGCTTCTCTAACGTGGTGATGAATTCACGAATATTCATTTAAGTATCATTAAATAAATTCGACGAGTGACTTAAATTTTCACGATATATCATATTATAATACTTGCTGCGTTTCGGTTGTTAAATATTGAGCAATTATTTTGCAAACACGCAATTTATCGTTTGGCGTTTGTATCTCTTTTTTCTCATTTTTCTCTTTACTCGTCGCAACGTACAGATCTTTCATGCGTGACCTTAAATAGCAGTGCGTGCTGGATGACAGATGATGCAAGTTTCATTCAAAATCAACTATACGTACGATTCAGTCATTTAAAAAAGATTTACAATGCTCGAAGAAGAACGTGGGCATTACAGGGTTGTCATAAATTCCCCCAGTTTGCGGCAAGAAAACATTTCCTTCATTCGTCTTAAACAATCAATCAAGAATGAATCACATGCATCGAGATATTTTTATATCTTTTACGTACTTTCCGGTTCCTTATTGCGCGTAAACACGGATTGTCTTATGAAAGGTTAACGTATAGAGAGAAAATAGTGATCGTCTGACACGATTGACAAATGTAACAGAATGTATTTAACAGACACGTTAAATAATTCATAACATGGCCTATTTGGCGAAGCAACTAATTATCATGCTTAATTGTAATTAGAAAATATATATATAGTTTACCGTGCGTTATTGTATATGGCATTATAATATTCGTAGTTATTACATAAATCATGATTTATCTCTATGCGCACGTTCTTCATAGTAATTTTTCATCGACGGTTGTAAATCTCTTTTGAAACGAGTAAATACATACGTCCGTACTATATATATAATTTACACAAAATGTTAGTGAAAATCTAACTGCGCACTCAGTCGTCGATCATAATACGTGTTTATATTTTAATCAGTTATTTTATTTACGGTGTCAATGTATATGTATACATTATTATATATATACATATATATATTTATATATAATATTTATATATAATTATCTAAATAGACCTTAAAGTATTACGTTCGTTCGAACATAAAAAACCTCGAAGAATCGTTATAACGTCGGTAGGCAGGAAATCTTAAAAAAGTAACTTCTTGGCACAGTAGAAGTAAAATGATAGGTATACATATACCTCAGAGAACTTAAGCTGAAAATTGCCATTACAGATTCTCGAACGGAGCGAATGACTCCATATGAGTTTATGCTTATATTTTCTCATGATATTCAATATTATACCTCAGTTAAGTCCCAGCTAAGTTGATTAGATTTGTTTTCTAAACGATTTGTTTTCCCTTTAATAAATATATTGTATTAATGATTAGTCGGTATAGAGTAAGCATAAGCTTCGAATGAAAGTTTCCGTACGTATTGATGAGAAATGAAATGAAGTTATCGCACGCAGATTTACAATTATCGTGAGCTCACGTGAAGGAGTCGTTTGGCGCGAATATATTAATCGTAATATAATTATGAGGAGTGACGAGTGAGACATGACGACGTGACAATGAGACTCGATTAAAAGAAATAATTTATCTGACGAAAACGTGAGAGTAATAGCGAATAAAAAATGTGATTTACGTATTTGTGGAATTAGCAATAATATAAGGTCTTTGTAGATTCTATAATCAGGAAGAAAACTATGTCACCGACGAGTAGCGTTTATGAAAGTTTGTTCGGTCGGTCGACACGCCGAATGATTTTCGATTAAATTATTGATTGGATATCTTAAAAAGGATAAAGGAAAGTGATATAAGACAACGTCATAGTGATTTTAAAATGTCTAACAGTGTCGTTAACGGCAAAGACCATGTTTCGTGCCGTTTTCAAGATTTAGATGATGTTGGTATCGAAATTTGACTTGGACAGCGGTGCTGCTCAATGGGATTCTGTAGAAAAAAAGCACTCGGTACAAAATCCCATTCCGGTATACCGTTGCTCTGTGATGACACATACCTATCAATATAACAGCCAAAACCGAGCAATATTGAATACCTTATTCGTTTAAATTCGTTATTTAGAGTTACAATTAGGGGTATTAAGTATTTTCTAAGTTGTTCGTTTCGCTATTACGCACGATCTCTGCTAATTTCTACACACTATATAATTTTCATGTAGGTATGCGGATCGAGACTGTATGTTTTTACATTCAGTTCGATGACTCTCTGTGATTAGCAGTTAATTCTTTTATGTGACGTTCACTCGCATCTATCAACTCCAGCAATGGGTCTTTCTATTTCTTTTCCTCTCATTTTTATTCCTGATGGTCATCACCGAAGAGTCGGAGCTCTTCTATCGCACGTCTGATTATTTTTGGACACGTACAAGGATTCCCAAAAGCCGCAATGATTGGCCTAGGTGAATATACAACAGTTCCTATATTAATTAGTCGCGTTCTCATATACATTATCAACAAAATGTATTTTGCTAATCGTATGTTAATCGCAATTCCGAGGATAATCCGATAGTCGAATGTGATTGTGCGGCGATCGGTAAGCGCGATGGTCCCGAAAGGAAATTTGCCTTACGAATCCGAACGATCGCGCCTTAATGAAAGATTCGAATTCAACCTCTGCGATCACTTGGCGTAGCTAATTGCATCCACCTTCATCAAAAGTACCCAGTTATAGAGGGATGCATCCCTTTCAACGTGTACTGCTGTATCTTGAGCGGAGTATAGCTTATATTGATGTACGCTAAAACATCGGATTGAATTGCTCTTGCAGAGCGAATCTTAACGTGTATTTGAGTCGTTAACTTGCACCAGCATTGAGCAGCAAGTTAACTTTGTAATAAATCCTCGAGCGCAATAGCCCACTTCTCGGTCACAGAATATCCGTCTCATAGATCTTGCTGGTTGTCGTCTGATTGCCAGTTGCATTCTGTATGGGTTGTGAGTTTTGCTGTTGGTCCTGATTGGCTTTAGTAGTGAGACTAGTTAACGACCCAGAACTGGCAGTGCTCAAACCTAGTCCCATTTTCGCTAATAAATTACTCTCGGAACCTGTCTTCTTCAGGAGATCCGGAGGAGCCGGTGGTACGGTGGTCAGACCGGATGCATTTCTCTGTAATTGCTGTAATCTCGCATACTGTTCCTGGAGAGCTTTTTGCTTTCTCAACAGTTCCTGATGGCGCTGTTCAAGTTGCTCCTGCCTCCCTTTCTTATTCTGTAATCCCTCTTGAGAATTGATACTCTCACACGAGCTAGAATTACTAGTAGATAGAATATTATTTGGTGGAATATGCTCTTCTCCTGCATTGGCATTTGGTGGCAGTGCCATAGGGGGTTTCCCAGTTTCCTTAATATTGCTACGACCTCTGCGCAGAGTGCCTGTGGGATTCCGGGGCGGAAGTTGAGGACTTGTAGGACTTGCTAGTGGCGATCTGGAACTGGTTCTTGGCGGTGGAGGCGGTGGTACTCTTCTAGCAGTTGCAAGTTGTAGAAGCTCAGCATTTCTTTCTGGAACAGGTGGCTTCTGAGGTGGAGTTGTGCCATCAGAGACTTGCAACCTCGCTATGGGTGGTGAAGTGTCCGTATCTGAGCTGGATGGATAGGAGTGGAGTCTGCGTAGAGTATTGGTATGACCTGGTGTAACGATGGCTAAACTTGTTGATGAGTCTATGCTTCCTTTTCTCCCAATGTCCGACATATTAGGTGCTCGATTCGTCTGTTTCACCTGGCTGGCGGATCTGCCAATTTCTGAGAGATTTGGGGGACGATTTGACGAGTGACTCACGCTTGATGCTTGACTCAATTGTGATGCCGGACGGGAGAATGTCTGGAGCTCATCTAGCAGAGCGTCGAGTGCGTTCTCCGGACGCTGCTGATGGGGGGCGGATGGGTCGCCAACGTGGGGCCCTCCCCCGAGGATGCCCGCTGACCCCACGACAGTGCGTTCAGCTGGCACAGGGGCAGTTGCCTGTTTCACACAGGGAAAATCGATAAATTTTATTGTGAACAATTTGAATTTATACGGTTTCTGCTTTCGTGTGTAATTTGGTCGATATTTTTTAAGAGACAAAACATCCCAACGGCTTTCTCTCAACTGACGCTGTCGTTATAAAATATTTTGCTGGTGTTGAGCAACTAATTTATAAAATTACATGTTACAGTTCCATGAAACTCAGGTATTGATCAAATTAATACGTATTTGGAATAAATTACGTTATTGTGTTACGTGCTAGAAACACTGTACGTGTTTCTTGAGTATCAAGACGCATAGGATATTTTGTCTGTATCATATAATGATATCCGATTGTCTAAGGTGGTATATGGAAGATAATGTCAGGCAAATGATTAACGTGATACTATCGGGTATACGTTTGATGAAACAATTCAGCATAATAAATTGGCCTATGCAATTAATTGGCGAATTATGGGCTGGCGAAATTTAACTTCCACATACCACCAACTATACTTATGCTTTGATTTTATTTTGATTATCATGCCAAGTCTGTGCAAACGTACATGCAGAAATAGAGGAGACAGAGAAATAAGGCACATTGGATGTTAATGAGTTTTAAACAAAACAAAAAAAAACAAATGATGAAAACAACATTTAAAATATATCAATTCTGTTAGATAGTTACCTGCAGTCGGTTACGTTTTTGTATGTTGTGCATGTTACAAGTCAGTACTCATTTGAGGCTCTTTTACATTTGGCATCGTTTGCTGTCCGGTATTAGTCAACTTAAAAACAAAAATCAAAAACCAAAAATTCAAAATTAGAAAACTTTGTCCGTATGGTACCCCGTTTGTGTTCTCCAATTTGAAAAGTCGCATATGACGTGGGATTGTCAGTCATTGGTAACGAATGAAAAGTAAAATGACACTGTCTGCCGGGTAGTAGCGAAAAATTGTCACTGTGATACAAAATAATCGCAATAATAATATTCGTTGAACAATTGATATATTTTTTTTAAGTACGTGTTATATAAATGTGATGAACTAATAAATATTCAATATTCCTTTTTTATACAAGGATCAATACTCGGCAATGTTTGTATCTATCAACGCAAAGCTGAACATCTACCGCAAAATGCTAACGTGTTTCTTTGTTTTTCTATGCAGAGTGTGCACCGTATAATTTACAGTCAGCCAAACATCTTCGAAATTTTTATTGTGAATTACGTATAATTTTTCATTGCTACCCTGCGAACAATTCTTAGGTAACAAAATCAATGAAAATTTTCATGCTACCCGTGGGTCGTAGTTAAAACAGGAATAATATACGTCTCGTACATCTCCACTTCTTACTAACGATCAAACGCATACTACATACTTGACGTGCATGCTGCATGCATTTACAGACGTGCCAAAAGTTTTCTAGTTATTAAAAAAAAGTATAAAAAAAATTGGCCAATAAAAAATACATAGACAAAACCTTCAGTCCAATCCTTATAGTAAGGCAGTAGTAATGGAATTAGAGAGAAAAAAGGAGTATATATAGTATCAATACAAATAAAAGACTTCAGAGATCAATACGTAATATAATGGTGGAAGTATTCAAGAGAGAGAGATAAAAATTATATGAAATCAGGGTAGCTCGTGGAGGAGACACAGATAGTACGTGGGAAGTGACAAAAGTACGTACTAAGTTAGATAAAGTCGTAAAAAAACTCAAATATAAGAAGCTAAAGTATATAGAAATCATATGTGGAAAATGTCAATAAAACTTTATAAGATCAATTAAGTTATTAATCATTAGTCACAATAATTTACACTATAACTCTACGGCTTTATGATATATATAAAGTAGACATATTTTGAAAAGAGGGTGTAAGCAAAGAGGAACGTCGTCGTAGCCGTAATGGACGGCGCCTTATTTTAGATGGACGTTACGACAAGATCCCACTCAGTCACCCAATTACAAATATTACATAATACGTGTTAAGTAATGCCAATTTGTATAGTCAATGAGATTACAGAGATACAGAATGGATAGAAGAAAAGGAGGAATACATAGTTTTGGTCAGACAGATTAAAACGCATCGATAATCATATAATAATCGTGATAATTAACAATAATAATCATAATGGAATTTGCCATTTTAGGAAATCCAATGTAAACCTTAAACGTCGCGACACCTTACTATAAGAAGTGGATTGGAGCGTGTGTCTTGTGAGAAAGTACTTAATTAGTGGCTCCATTCGAATTGCAGCACATTACTTGGCTGCGTTGTGCATGCGAAGAGCATACATATGTGTTTTCGATGATCCTCGAATGTGCATTTTTTATTGGCCGTCACAGAGAAAAGGATCCGCGCCGCTCGTTGTCTAATTGATCCATATGATTAATTAAGTCATAGCAAATCAATGGAGGTAACATTAAAGAGTACTTGCGCAATCAAGGTCTAAAGTGAAAGTATATAGTTGAAATTTTGAGATAGGCCAAGAAAGAGCAATTGAAATTAAGAGAAATAGCAAAGTAGAATTTTGACAATTGCATCGTGAGGTCATATAATATAAATATATATATAGTATATATATATATATGCATACAATATATACAAATATATGTATATGTATATGAAGTGCCAGAATGTCGTATATCATAGTCAAAGAATTCCAATGCACATTATATTAAAATTCATAGAAATATATATCAGCATAAATGTTGCCTTTTAATAATTACAAATAATCAATCTGAGTAGAAGGTAACGTGATTTACCGTTTCGCCTGATCGACATTATTGTAACGTTTATCTTGTCGTCGGACAGAATTATTCTATATCATGCTTTGTTTTAATTAGCAATTTTTTTTTAAATGGCAACACCCATTGCTGTGACGAGTTATGTACATAGGAGAGAACTTTTGAATAGCAGAGCGAATAGATTGCAGAAACTGAGAAATAACTTTATATCCGTATAAAACCCAAACAATCTCAGAACAAGCACGAATTAAGAATTGAAATATGTTAAAATGACTGTAGCATGTGTGATGTGAGATGTTCCTCAAATAATATCTCAAAATACTCTGCCAAATGTGTGAAAACACGAAATGTTAATTAACGTGTATTTTTGTAAAAACTTTGTCTCGTTTAACGTAGTGGAACGATTTAGTATTTCCGTTTTGATGAAAATATCGAAAATTAATAACCGTAATCCAATTACTTTACAGGACTATGAAAAAATCATTGAATTGTCAACAATTGGCTGGTTGTCATTAGCTTGTGATATTTTCATCAAAATAAAAATATATAATCCAAATTAAAAACTTTTAATTGCACTTGAAATATAATTTATTCCATAAATCGAAATGTAACTATTATAACTATTATAATACTAAAAAAGTGCATGTTGCATATGCACGGATTAGCAGGAACAGCGTTCGTTTGAATTAGTTTAATGATTACTGGCCATTAATAAATTATATGAATATAAAAATTCTTTAAATTAATACCGTAAATAATAATAATATATGAGAAGGCTGTGATACAATTGCTAATAATATATTGTTTTCAGTATTTTTATTTTTTTTGACACCAGCTTGACATCTCATGAACGCTAATGGGAGGACCTGTGAAGTTTTTTCTTAAAGCGTTCCATTTGACAGAATAATTTGAGTCTCGTGAACGATGATAATTGTGTATGCAATTTATGAAATAGATATATTGAACGATGAGAAGTATTATATATAACAGTATAGAATAATAATAAATTAATATGAATTAGTAAAGATTACTCGTGACTGGTATGTACGGTATCCTTGAAGTGAGTACTCCACTTCCAGCCATACTATAAAAATTAATATTATATTCATTTTTTGCGGCTCTTTCACTTTTACTATCTGGTTACTTCAATCGTATGTGTTCTCTGTGTACGATTATTAATTCCTTTTTTTTTCGTCATCTTACTAGTACCCTTCATTTTTATTGTCTCTAGAGAAAAGCTAATAACCGCATAACAGTGATTTACCATATGGAAAATCATTGTTATTCCGGCATTTATTTATGTGGTACCACATCAATTTATGTTCTTATGGGTTACAACTAACACATAATGACTTGACAAAACATTGCGACATAGCGACGACGTCAAATAAAGATGCAATTTTAAGTAAATGGAAGATCATATTTCATTTTATCGGTTGCGCTGGGTAATAAATTTGTTCTAATCAATTCTATAATTTTAATTATTTCAATCCGCGTTACTACTTTGAGTATTTTCAATTTAAGATGCTAATTGACTCACTTTGACACGTGGTAATTTACAAATTCAATAAATCTTTTATGTAACGTAATTAATATGATCTTGCTTGAAATTAAGCATATCAAGCATTTTAGAAAACCTTTAATGATAAATTGATGCGGTATTCAAATGTTCTATTAAATCGATGAAAACTTGTCGCAGATGTAAACGCAAATGTTTTGTCACATCATGGGCTAAATGTAAAATATCTATTCTATCGGGACACAGCAAACATTGAAATTGGTTTTTGGGTTTTAGGACAGGGGAGTCCACTGAAACACAAGTTGCAGGAATTATTTAGACACCAACTCCATCGGATAGTAGTTATAAAGTATCCCGTACTAATTAGATAGAAATTGGAATAAGGAGTGGCCAGGTGCACTCGATATCAAACAATTTGCTATTTAAGGTGGCTGCACGCAATCCGAGTTTGATCAAGTTCAATTTTTTTTTTCTTTGTCACGCACTAAATCATTTTATTATGGATTACCGGGATGAATGTGAAAAATATTGAATCGCTAAACGAAATATGATTTACCAATGGATTCACGAATTATCATGGAAAAATTTATTGGTCGAATCTATGGATGATTTTATGGAATCGACCAAGTCGTGAACGCCCCGTGCAGGGAGAAGTTTATGAAATGGCGAGCGAAGCATTAGCTAATTGTCTACGAGGTAAATATTATGGAGACTAATTCTAATATCCTAGTTTCTCACAAAATGTGCGCGTGGTGCCCAATTTCAGATAATATTGTAATAGGGCGGGGACAACCAAAAAATAGTTCACATTCGGATTTTAGTCTAAGAAGGTTTACATCAGATTTCGTATTTATTTTTAATTTTTTTTTTTAAATGAAATAGTACCGAAAACCATAATGAAAAACTAAGTTGCTTAGAAACTAGCAAATTATTAGTCAGGTCATTGAAAAACATAAACGGCCAGCTCCATGTGGATGGCACTTGGTTAGTGACTTAAGTGGTAATAAAAAAATATTTCGCGCTTTAATAATCTGCTAGTGCAAACAATACTGAATTACAGTCACCAATTGTAATGTGTGCCAGAACTATGCCAATTATTAATTGCAACATATAACTACTCGTTTCACAATTTCTTACGTTATAACCCTGTCTAGCTGCACAACAAACTGCAATTACTTTAAACGAAAAATTAAGTCTGGACCAAACAACTTTTCATTAACGGAAAACACACAGTATTACACTTGTCGAGTAATTAAGAAGATGTCAAGTCACATAGATCTACTTTTAAAAGAATTTCCAAGTGACGTAAATGCAGCAAGGTACTTCATAATTAAAGAAATTTTATATGTAAAACAAAATCACTTAATACACAGTGCCAGACAAGTTTTAAGCAAGCTTAATATTCATACAAGAAATCTATATTATGTTTGCATTTAATATCGTATTATTAAAGATTCAAAAAATTCAATTATCCAAAAGTTACTTATGTTAGTACTTGAACGATTGACATTATCCAGCAATGACGTACAGTCGAGTGCAGCAAGACAGTGTATTGCTTTTCTTTTTCTTTATAATTGACTAATTCAAAAGTAAACGAACGACATATTAACAATTTTCGTGTCATTGTCTTTACTATCCATTTGACTTTAATTAATAGTAAAGCATATTTAGTTACAATATAATTTTCTTAAGGTACAACGTTGTTTTCTTTATGTTATGTTATGTTATGTTATAATATTATTAAGCTTGTGTCATATTGATAACTCGATCACTCGTTGCATGCGCTTAGCGTTGTAGGATTTAAAGGATAAGCGGTATACCAGATTACTTCACAAAATATCACACTTTTATCTATCGACTGGTTTCTATGAAGCGTTAAAGTTCCTGTTAGCAAACTACATCGTGAAAGAGAAGGTGCGCGTATGCACATTTTCTACGCAGTTCTACGTTCTTTGTGAAGTAAACTGAAGTACGGGAAGCCTCTCGTTTGCTTGTATGATAAATAATTGCCCAAGAAGAATTTGAAAAACAAAACGCGCTCCCGATCAAACTTATTTGGAGGACGAACAAAAATTTGAAAAAATTCCTCAAACTTCCATGATACAAGAGTGTTTCAAACGGTATCAATAAACCGAATTCTAAGAATTCATACGAGTTTCATAGGCTTTCATGAAATTATTACAAATGATATATCCTATATACAAGATTGGTTTTTGATCAATGACAGATAATGAATCGTTAAAAGCTGAAAAAGGAAAAAAACTATTGCTTGACTCTAGTTTGAATTTATTCATATCAGACTGTATAAGTAATGCTGCTTCACATGTGATTTTCGAAAAGCAAGCAGTTGGAGTTTGGCCAACGACATGCGATCAAGGTATTGGCGCACAGGGATAGAGCAAGGTTTACTTTGGGTAATAAAAGGGTAAAGAAAAAGAGGGTAGCAGGCAGGTTTCATCGTTACCTTGGAGTGTTGTGCAGACGTTGGTATGATCGGTGGTGTCTCTTCGGCCTCTACGCTCACCGCATTTGGTAATCGCTGCTCCTGCACCGACGCCAAGCTATAGATGAGAAAAAGAAAGCACAATTTTGATTCCGGCATCTAGATTTAGCAATAAAAGCGTTGAGCAAACCATCTCAATCGTAGAATGATTATCGATGCATACTTAATTGGCATATTAACAAAGAAGAATAAAAATTCAGTACCGTTTGAGCGTGACGAGGGTGCTAGCCAGCTTTTTGCATCGTTTTAGCGCAGACTCGAGTCTCTCGGGTTCCTCTTTCAGGAACTTCTCCTCACGCACTACTTTCTCCATTTCGGAACTCAGGAGGCCTTTCATGCCTTCCTGCAGGCTTGGAAATCGTACTTTCAAGTCTGCCACTGTTTTGCTTCAGAGTAAAAAAGAAGAATGAAGAGAATGAATTTATATAATCTGTTCGGAAGGAATACAGAAAAATGGAGAGTGAAAATAGATTTTCAGAATTATATTAAATGTCATATTTTCTTATTGTCTTTTCACATCAATAGTTTAATATAAGGATTTACCTGGATTTACTGAGAATCAAAGCCATATTTTCAACGTCTGATGTATTGACACGTGTTTTATGATTGATGACGTTGCCTCGGAGCTCCTCCACTGTGCTCTCTAGCTCGCTGTCGAAAAAAGAAAAATCATATATACTCAGTCAGTCTCATAATGAAATTAATAATTAATCAAAACTTACGTAAGATCTTTTTCCAGCCTAATCATTTCTTGCTTGTAGAGGTCCTCCTCGCGACTCAGTCTAATTTTCTCGGTATCTCCTGATGCCCAGACCACGTCTCCACCTGACAGCAGCATCGCCCTGTAGAATCATTAATACATAGCATGAAAATTTTATCAATGTGTAATTGATGATTTCACGCGAAATATGCTGATAAAGAAAGATAAAGATGAACATTATAAGGTGAAATTCCAAGACATGAAAAAGTCACAATGACCTCAGAATACGTCTTGGAAAATGTTTTAATAATCAACAGGGCGTCCCTGAAAGGTTGCGTTTATAATTATGAACTACATATTCAGACGCTAGATTCCAATGCATTGCACACTGAACCTTAAGAAAGTGTGGGGATGACATACCTGATTGTAATAAAAGTATCCCTTATAGTCTCTCGAACTGTATGAGCCTGTGCTTGAGACATACGCCT
This sequence comes from Trachelus stipa, assembly GCA_036026315.1. NCBI lineage: Eukaryota > Metazoa > Arthropoda > Insecta > Hymenoptera > Cephidae > Trachelus > Trachelus stipa. The sequence continues at coordinate 3,462,348 of JAYRCB010000359.1, forward strand.
CAAATTTCTGACTTCTTGGCGAAGATCTTTCGCCTTCTTTTGTAAACCTCTTAGTTGATTGTACATTTCCGGTGTAAGAGCCAAATCTCTGTAGACGTATTGATCTGCCGCGAGGCCAGCTGGTTTTGGCGGTGGTGTTGGTTTGTGCCTGCTGTCTCTCTCTGTAAAGAAATTTTTTTTTATTAATAATCCTTATTTACCTTGAAATTTGGTCAAACTATATGCGCATTTAATTGCCTATATGAAAGAATCCAATTTTTATTGATTCATCGAATAACTTTATTCCTATAATTATGTAATATATGAAATCCGTTACATGATACTCTTATAAATGAATACCATATGCCATTTGTTTTTACTGCATATATTTAAAGAGGTAACAGAAAGGTAAAAATAAACGGCTGTTGAGCTATATCGGTTATTGATTGAAAGCTTCGAATTCCCAACGCATTGTTGACAACTGACCTAGAAATTCGTGAAATAAAAAGCGAATCAAGTAGAATTAAGTGCGCTTTACCTTGTGATGACATCCTTGGCAATGTGGAAGATTTGATTGCCGGTTTCGTAGGCTTTGTGTCCGCTAGTTGTGGTAGCATTGCACAATCGTACGAGAAGGTGTTAGATAAATTTATATAAGTGACGAAAACCCTAAGATGGTCAGCGAGAGACCTTTAACTTAGTTTATAGCTTTTAGTAAAAGGAGACACAATGTATCATGATTAGCACGTATGGCGTGATCGTTTTGCTGTTAGTTGTGCAACATACATGGGACGAATGGCGGATAAATTTATAGCTGATAAAAATTGTAGAAACGATTAAATAAATTCGTCGAAGTAACATCGAGAGCCCAACACAATGAATTTGCATAATTTATAATTTCCGATTTCAATCTGAATAATTGTCTTTAGCATTAACCACCATTTTTCCGCTATTGTGTTATTGTGATTTTAGCATATTATGCAATGTGATGTGCGCTAGCCGTTACCTGCATGTTGCGGGGAGTGTTGTTTGGGAGAATTCATGTCTGGAGGCTCGTCACTGAAGGACACTGACTTTTCAAATGACACCGACTTGTCTGCAATAGATTTTTATCACAATTTTTCAGCGTGCCTCATTGCAGCGACACAAGCGTGAAAAACGTCACAACATATATATGTGTGTATTATACATAACGAGTATATATATAAACTAAATCAAAGAGAAATGCAAAAATGTATTTAAAAAAAATGAAAAAAACGTAAAAATTTGTAAAGGTAGGTAAACGGACGAGGAAAAACGAAAAATGTTGTATTGTTTTATAAAAAGGTGCAAGTGCCTTCATTGGACAATGAATTTACATATAAGTTTGAAAAATATCGGCCAATGACAAGACAGTAATTCATTCTTGGTATTTTCAACATAAATATGTAAATCGTTAAGAATTAATAGATTCGGTAATACTTGACGCATTGTCCAATCTAAGAGCTGTAAGGCCATGCTCTTGTGAGACAGTGCATACCGATTTAAAGATATAAAAGAAAATTACGACGCTAAATGGATATATTAGGTAACAGATAATGCACTGCTCGTAGGGATGCAGTAACGTTGTACTTATGCAGAGAAATTTGAAGCGAACCTTTGCCTAACTTTGGTGGCTTAACGTCAGTCCTTAAGTATGAGTCATCTGTAATGCGAGGTGAGACACTTATTTACAACGACACATGATCTTTAGACTAATGTAGTAGCAACGGCAGCGATTGATTAAGTGATTATGAAGGAGTATAGAAAGCTAGAAGAGATGAGAGACACACCTGGCAGTGAGGCAGAGCTGGAGCTAGAGTGCTTGTCGAACTCGTCTCCTGCGCCTGGTGTGCATTAGTTGGAATAAGAAAGCAGTTGTACAGCAGGGTTAAGAAACGCTCAAACCGAAAGTCAATCATTGTTATGATGTAGTAAAAGTAGCTTAGTTTATGTCATTACATTAGAATACACTGTAATAAAACTTCAGACAGTTTTAAAATACTAAACAGTGATTGGCTTTGGGTAAAAAAAATTTTCAGTCAGAAATTCAAACATAGCTGGCGAAGGATACGTAAATCAAGTTTGATTAGTTCGAGCACTGAGTTTATAGAAATTGTTATGAAACACTTTTAGTATGCTTTACGTATACTTGACCTGTCAAACTCTTAACTAATCATGTTGATCTACTACGTTGTACTATAGAAATTGTTGGAGCGACTGCAAATTAGATTGATTTACCATCTTTGCTTTTGATATGTTCTCTCGTTAAAATAAAAGCTGAAGATGTTCCTAACGTAAATTAAAAGCAATATTGATATCCATTATTTATCTATAAAATATGAATATCTGACTTCCAATGTAAATGCACGATAATTAAAAACGCACTGTTATTCAGCATTACTGTAGATATGAAAAATATGCTTGTGTCATTTATAGCTTTAATAATAAATTTTGTTAAATAATCTTTTCTACGACATTACTTTTAAGATAGACTGTGCCAAGAAATATCATTCTCCGGTGACGCTGTTTGTATTATTTATTAACCTGAGAGCCACATAAGAAATGTAACACACTTAGTTAAATACCATGGCACGAGTAAATAAACTTGTGTGTCTTGTTAAAGTGTAATTTATCCAATAAATTATTCCCACAGCATTGAGACTCGCTGCTATTTGTTTTCTCAACATTATGCCGAGAACAGACGAGGCATCGATATTCAACTTTCCCGACATTTTCCGGCCAGCATCAATAAACAATACCATCCAACCAATCACGAGCGAACAAGGTGCGCCCGAAGTGCGGCCACCGTAATGTAGAAATGCAAATAGAGTCGCGTATGTCGTTCCAGTTCCCTATGTGGCGTCCCAAGAAAAACATAGTTTCAATCTGCATACGAAATGAACGTAAGCTCGTCTCCACGTGAATAAACCGAAGCCGAATAAGTTATGTGCGTTCACGTAATGTGGTCCTCGTACGAAGAATGAACGTAATACAAATATTACTGAGAATTTCGAATTCTGTAAAACAATATCCAAAACAAAAAAAAAGAAAATTATCCTACCTCAAACATATCATAATATTTTAAGAATGGCAGAAACGTGATAACAATATTTTCAAAACTATACACAGCAGTTCAAACGTATACAATAACTTCACTGCGTTGCAACAGGGAATACTCGTACGGTTCTATGAATCGTAGATACTTTTAAAATGCTTCGTTCAAACACTACGTGTCCTACTGTAGATGCATTGTCATCTGGTTACATCGAAAGAGCTTTGATGCATTTCGTTATTCGAACATCGTCCCACTTAGAGAATCATGAGACAGAGAACAATAGCGAAGATTAATGCGATAAGGGTTTACCTGCGGTTCTGTACGGGTCACGTCCAGCGGGGACTTGCAGGTAGTCCCGGGGTGAGGGACTTGTGTGTGGAGCATGAGTTAGAGCCTTTTGCACCAGTCCCGTTAAGTTAGCAAGCTGCCGTTCCATGTGTTCCACCCTTATCCTATTAGAAACAATGTTAAACAGAATGAAACATGAGGTCGACAGGGATTTACGTGTTGGCTAGAGCTTTCACGTAGTGAACGTAGCTATAAAGTACGTACGTACGTATGCAAGGCATTTCAGCAGTTAAACATAGCTTTTATGATTTATGATCGATGAATATTAAGTAAATGGATCTTTGCCAAGCTTCGTATAGCAACAAACGACGTAGTTACGTTACAATAATGAATATGGGTAAAAATATGAGATTTTTTAAGTAGGATACGACGATTTATGAATACGAAGCTTTACTTTTCGAGTTTGTCAACTACCCACTATTTATATTATTGTTATTATTATAGATCATCTATCAGCGTACCATTTCCTAAACGGATAAACTATTATTGAAATATCTAAAAATAATGAAGATGCGTCCCGTATCGTGGGGATGTTTTTCAAGAAGAGACAAAGAGAAAGGATGAAAATAGTGGGGCTTTTTATCGATGCAATGATTATGCGAGCATACAAATAAAATACAAGAGGAGAGTCCGATACGATTATGCCAGAGCTCCTGTGTGTTTACATGACATTGTAATACTCCCTATATTCGTGTATATTTCCACGGCATTTCTAGAGTCTCATCAGCATGCAACGGTACTCGCGAAAGAAATGGACTCTCAATGAGGAGCATTTTCATTGTCCCCTTTAATGCTTTTGTATGTAAAAGTTTGAAAAGCGGGTAACACGGTAACTATATAACAGTAAGAGAAAAATTTTCCATTACGTCTGTATTAATATATACATATATAGCTAAGTACTGTATTGGTATTTAGAAAATTCATAAGTGACTCGCAGGCATAAGCGTGGACATTCGCAATGGCATCGCAGCAATAAATAAGTAATGTCTGACAGGCACAGTTCATAAGGCAATTGCATAGCATTTTTTGATATATGTCATTGGTACCGGGTTGCGTCGTAAGGTTGTCCACCGGGGGCTAGAGCAGGCGCCCCTGGAGGGAATGGGGAACGTGGGGGTCCCGAAGGTGGTCGCCCGGGTGGCTTCACCCCGTAAAGGCTGTACGATTCCTCCAATAGTTCCGTATCGCTGCACCACCCACAACAAATACACACCCATTCTATCAGCCATCAGAAGCTCGACATATCGCGGTTTTATAATCGGGTTTGGTTACATCCTCGACAGCTTGCAGTCTCTACTTCATCATTGATAAAACTCGTTGGATTTGGTTATGATGAAATAAATCTTTTTTTTTTTTATATAAAGTGCATATGAATTGTAGAATATAAATTGGATGATCAATTTTTTTTATAGCAAATTGGAACGATTTAAAAAAAATTTTGTTATATACTTATTTAATTTAATATTTGTTAGACCAGTGCGATTCCTTGTAATCCCAAATAGCTTCAGTTATAGAGAAGCTGTGAGTCGTGTGCATATTTGCAAGCCGGAAGTAACACTCTTTACGTATATTACTAACGCAAACACGTTGTGCTGTCAATGGTATATCGCGTGTTGAATAACTCAAGCTGTCCAAATATTAGAAGATGTTTGCTTTTAGCCGTTAGATAAGATTTTTTTTCTAGGAACACTTCTTACCTGGCTTCCTCGTCGATCACTGGCGTTACCGTTCCCGAATATTGGGCATAGTATGGGTCTTCGTAGCTGCTTCCGCCACTGTATGGTCCTGCTGGATATCTTCCTGTTCCAGTACCGACACTGCCGCCTCTCTCGGGACTGCTCATGTAGCCGCTTTCACCGTGAAGTCGATCTGAGGAATCGCAGATGACGTATCGTGTGAATTTATGACTTTTCAATTTTGCGCTATGCTAATTGCGCAATTAGCATAATTGATTGTCGGTTCACTTCGTTTCAAGGAAATAGTATTTATTTGACCCGACTATTAATCCTTTGGAGGATGATATCGATGTTTAAAAATGATAACCTCCAAGTTGTACGATTCGAGCATATACGACAGATCTTGGATGTGATTTACAGTATGAAACAATAGATAAATATATAAATGAGGATTTGTAATAATTTTGGATTTTTAATAAATATAATCTACCAAATTAATGTCTACTGGGTTTATACCACCACCATGATTACAAACTAAAATGCAATTTTTTTAGCATGCAATGTATGTAAGTAATACCCATTAAGGATTATAATGGATGGAAACATTGATATGCCAATAGGTAACCAAATGAATAAAATATCAATCGATATCTCTACATTTACTTAACATTTCCAATTAATACCTCCTCTTCGATCAATTATCAGGGGATATATATATATATATAGCTTATAATTATTTATTTGCCCTTCGCAAAGAATACTTTTCTTTTCGCCTCTGCAATTGAACTTTGACCCCGGCGAATAAATTCGTTTGCTTCCGAATCCTGGTCGAAGATTTCACAATGTAATTACGAAATATCGTCCTCGTCGTGACGTCTGATTAATTGCACGTTAGATCGTTACTTCCTGTTGAGTAAACACAGCCACCATGAGATCAAAGTTCTCGTAATATATTTCACATTGAAAAAAAGGACGGTTCCGGTTCCGCTTTCTTATTTCTCTGGACGTCGCAGCGACGAGCGTCGAGTACAGTTTTCGGCAAAACTATTTAGGTATAAAAAGTCGAAAAACTTGTCAGAACTTTAAAAGAGATAACAATCGAAAAAAAAATTAATACGAGATACTACCAATTGTTATATTGCGAAAAGTTAAAACGTTAGAGAAGCATCGTGTTTTTAAATGCAAAAATGTGTACACGACGTCCATTGAAAAAGTTGGCGTCGTCAATGCTGTCACTGTTTTCCAAGTCGACATCACGATATCCATTTTACATAGTTTTTGCAACTTCCGGAAAACCCGGAAGTAGCCGTGTAACTAAACCCGGAAATTGAACCGCTGCACGTACATGCGTCAAGAGAAATCATATTCTTTGTCACGTTCACGCACAATGGCTCAAAAATGTCAAGTCGTGTCATCGTCTTGATTTTGTCTTCGGACCAAGTAAAAAAAAAAGCAGAGCAGTAATCGACGTGTCCTATAAATAAAATCCTCAGGATCCTCGAGAATAAATCATTTAGCATCCAATGCACGTAATACGCGAATCCTGTCATTTTGTCCTATTTTTAAGGATTCTACTGACCTGGTATACTATAGAGGGACACCGAGCTGTCCCTAGAGAAGCGTGCCGAGCCCCCCAGGCTTCCAAGGGGACTCTTACCACACTGGTAGCTGCGAAGCGGCTTGGCCGGCGCCACCCCGCCTCCACCTATCCAACCATTCAAACCAAAGCATTGTACCATGAACTTTCACCTCGGAAACTCTATTAGATGTCAGGCCTGGTTACTCTGTCTAACTTGGACACGCAACGGCGTTGAGACGTTAGAAGATCTCGTGCATTCTGAGCTTCGTAGTTGCTGATTACATTGAGCATATAGGTTAATGCTTGATACACTTTGTTATATGAAAAATTAGTATACTACTATGCAATTAGTATGCCACTATTATATCCAGTTTTTACAAAAGAGTAGTACTACTGTCGTCGATTTGCCAGTAATCAATCTATGTCTCGTGCGGGCTATTAACATCAACTCTGACCGACATAGAGAATCGTGCTTGCATTTTATTCCTATATCCGGTTCACTATCGGCTAACGTCAGTTAGCTATGTCACACTGATAATGAGTGTGACACTAATAACAGCGTATACATATACCTATGTATACCAAGACCACCTACTCTCCATGATATAATAGCCACCCGCGCACTGTGCACCCTTCCTATTTGTAATACAACTCGATTGCCTCGGGTGTGAATATTGCACGCGAATTTTCATTGTAATGGGCAGTTGCTTGTTTTTTGCCTGACTGTAATTGCCCTAATTGACGCGATTCTGGTGACTTTGCTGCCACGTACTGCGATTGAGGACTGCCGAGGAAGCTTCAGGACATATTTACAATCTCGTGAGGTCTTATCGATACCAACGATAATTGGATAACATTCAATTAACTTAATTCGACACCATTACGTGTGATCATATTTATCTCGATTTACATGATTGATAAGATAATTTTTATATATCTTTTCAATAATTCCTTACGTTTACAGTGTTTTAAGACACTTTTAAAGGATAGTCTCATTGCGCGACATTCGTGTATGGTGAGGATAAAATATTTCACGCAGCAAGCACGAAACAATGACTAATTGAATTGTTTACTTGATTAATCGAAGAATCATTCGATTGAGTTAAGCGCGGTACTGGCAAAATTAATTAATCACCTTGTTGGCGTCGGATAGTCGAACGATGATTATTTCGTGACAATAGTTAAATCAATGTTAATTCAATGAACGACGATTACAATGAGACGAATGATTAACTGATTTACGTTGGGTAACGTACTACGAATCATGCATCGTAGGAATTTTAGGATTTATCGATAATGGAGTAACAATCTACCGAGCAAGCATGAAAACTGGTTTGAATCGATTATAAGACAGGTAAAAATTAAATGAATGCAACTAGCTGTTACATGATCAACCAAAGCTGTGATATTACACCTTGATTATTTGGATTTTGGGTATTTTATTATTAATCTATAAAATTTCACAGACTACTCGATATGACTGATTGACTATATATTTTTTTTTGTAGGATTACAAATTATTAATCAAATTATACGTGACATCCTTTCACGTGTGTACATACCGGTCCAGTTCATAATTATGAATAACTTCGAAAACACTAGAAATGATTTCGTTACACGTATCCTGCCTTCATGAAAATGATTTACGTGTCTTAACGAATGATACGATATTTAGCCCAATTATATAGAGAAACATGCCTTTGGCTACTACCCCTTCACTCGAAGCAATTTTCAATGCAAATTCCTGTCAGTATAATTGATGCTTCGATCGTAAGAAAAAAAATACGGAAAGGCTCTAATTTCAGATTGGCTTGAAGATACGATTACGAAAATAGAGCATAATAAATCCATTATAAAATGGATATAAAAAAAATTAGACTTGCATTTGATTTTAAACGAAGCGCAAACACAGATTACATCACAGCACAACTACGGAACTCCGATGGCTATAATTATAGATTGGAGGTATTAGAAGGTGATCGTTTTCATAAACGTCAAGGATACATTGATTCAGGGTTGGTGAAAGAGGCTGAGATGCATGATTCTCCGTATTGCGTAATGGAGCTCGGCTAAACGTCTAAAGTGGCACACGTAGTACTATTTACAGGTACGTGTCTATTACGTCACAGATAAAATATATACTTAGCACGAGGAGTATGTACACAGCGAGAGTCACTTTCTTTATCTATACAAGCGTCCATGATTATACGTAGTATCATTGATCATGTAATTAGACACTAAACTCCTGTATGTGAATACGAGTGTAATTGACAGTATAAAAAAATAGTTTGACGATACCTGGTGTGCTTAATGTTTTTGGCTGAGTTGGTGTAGCGTTTGGTCCAGTGGCTACCGAGGATGCTGCAGGACTATAAGCCCTTAAGAGTGGACCACCCCTTGGTAGGGTGCTGCTGCTGCCCATGTAATAGCCGCCACTGCCAGAGGTTGAATTTTTTGCCGTCTGCAATGACAAAAGTAACGTGATTGATTGGATTGTAAAAAATTGTTTACAAAAATAAGTATTCAAAAGGTCATAGATATAAGAAACCGGTACTCGTTAATTCACCCTTTACAAGGCATCTAGATCCTGTGAGAAACGTGATCTGAAAGTCATCCATTTTTTCCTTCGAAAATTCGATCGAAAAGTGACCGCGCCTTCTCGGTGACCTTGGGTAGGCTGACTAACATTAAGATACAGTTCACGGTTGAATGTCCGTGAAACGTGGTCCAATGGAATTGCACAAAGGATGGGAGTGTACGGGGTGTGGACAGGTTCGTGTAGAGTTTATCAACCTGATCGGATCAGGATAAATCGGCGCGGCTTTCAATTCAGAGAGCAAGGTCGCTAACGAATGACTCGTTTGTACTCTTGTAGCATGTTTCGTATTATATGATATATTGACATTGAATTCACCATACTGAAATTCTCAATGAACACGTGGGTGAAAAAAGAAAAAGTGTTAGGGTAAAAAATAAGTTCTTGACAATACTGAAAATTTAATATGGCTGACGTTGGTAATGATGTATGATTAATTATATTTCGATTGATACGTATCTTGGTGCGAAATATATACATGGTGAAAAAATTGAATCTGGTAATTTTTGAAGTACGCGACGGTTCACAGAACGGAATAAGGATGATATAACGTTTAACTATCTTCGCACACACGTACAAAACATTGCGAAATAAATTTCATATGAATTATAAAATGATATTTGACGACGATACCATCGAGTGTCACTTTCTATGTATACAAAAATCTCATAGTCTCCTTAAGAAGAACGTGACAAGTAGAAACTGAACGGATCGATGTGATAACGTCATCCATTCGTCATTTCTAATCCAGAGTGAAATTTCGAACAGCAGCTAAATTAATTGTACATAAATAATAAGAAATGTACGAAGGATCCGGGCCAGAACTAGTTTTAAAAATTGTCAAAGTGAAGTCGGTGTTCGAAAACTGGTATAAGACGAAAGTAGAGGAATGTCCTAGTCAGATAATATATATGTACACGTTTCGACCTGGAAAGCTATGAGAAAGTGTGCTGTTATCCCGCTTCAAAACATCTAACCCAATTAAATTTTATGTCTATATACACACTATAAAGTTAGATAATAAATGGCATAAAATACTTTTAGCAAATTCACATTCCCAAAAATCTTGGCTAATCTTTCTTGAATTATAAACAGCAGCACGGGCAACGGACATCCGTATTTCATTGCGGATAGCCTTCAATACGTTCGAGTGATGCAAAGAATTCTCCATGGGAAGTAGCAACGTACAGAACCCAACCCCACCAGCGAAACGAGTTCTGTTCTCTTCTGCTGAGGAATAAGACGCTGTTCAGGTTGCTGTGTCGGAGCACTCAATGCTGCTATTCGCTATCAGATTAATACAGTGGCCGGTCGATTTGTCTAATACAGGAATATCGATTGAGGATAGTCTATTTTTTTTAACTATCCTCAATATTTTATGTGCTTTATTCAAAAATTTTCTTTTGTTTTGTGCCTTGTTTATGCTTTTGCAAGTGACTAGTTTTTACGTGGAGTGGATACTGCGTTTAATTTGCTGACAATTATTGCGGGTAGGTCTATATGGTGATTTGGCAATCTTTTTTTTAACCAGTGCAGTGATATATACGTCACTTATTACGATATTTAAGTTTTCTTCTGTCTCCATATGTGCTGTTTGTGTTCTTGCACGTTACCGTTTATGGTTCTACCTTGCGTCGTGCAATGTAAATCAACCTGATTAATCATGTTATATAGTTATTTCATTTCCCCATGTCTTTTCACGGTCTTGTCATTGCGAAAATGTTAGGTTAGGTTTGACTGATTTTATTTGTAGTTTTATAAAAAGGTATAAGAAGTACATGGATCTGTCGAGTTTCAAAAAGTTTAACCATGTATTAACGTGTAATATATATGGTAACTAATTAATATAGTATACCCCTTATGCTCTTTACGTAATTGAAAAAAAATATAGACTAATTTGAAAGTTTCGTTCACATATATTAGTAAAAAAAAGTGCCTGTGCTACTTTCTACTTCACGGTAATTAGTTTTATCAAAGGGATAAGGATATTAATTTTACACCTCCCTTCCACGAGTATAATCGTCATTACAGTAGTTTAAAGGCTGCCCTGTATGTCCCATGAAATCAAGCTATCTTTAGAAAAATCTTCAATTGGGAATCACCAAGTGAAACGAGATAGTTGACTGTGACTTTAACGACCATACAATTTTATCATCACAGTCAGCGCTCATTGACGAATGAACTAATGAAGTTCGTCGTAATAAAAGAGAAAAAGAAAAACAAGTAATTTAATAGGCAAACTTTATTCCCCTACACAACATAGGTACCAAAGTATGGCTTGTTCTTGACTAATGGAACTAGTCACGCGATTCTACGGAGGTTGTTTTTTTATTTACTGAAAATTCTTTGAATCCGAGAAAGATTTTTAAAAATCCTTTCTTCGCAGTCGAACGAGCGATTTTATTTTCTCATCTACCGATTGGACGTCACGAAGTCCTGGAAAAAGTTCAGGGTCACGGATACAATGTTACATCACGTCTCTATAAAATTTCGAATTGATTTTTTTTCCTTAACAAAAGCAGCCAACTTCACGCGATGACTTTGTTCTACATACAATTTTTGTCATGGGAGAATATATATATATATTTTCAGAAAGCACAGATACCAAGCGGAAACGGCTTTACGATTTTCTTTTTCTTCAATTTTCTTTTAAACCATCCAAGGTCGTTATATCCAACCATAAAATCGATGGTTAATATCGATACAATTCTTCAAAGAGCGTGAACGTTTTTTAGCTATAAAATTGAACGAGTTGCTCAATTCTCTTGTCTAATGCGAGCGTTTCGATTTCGCTCTAAATTCTATGGATTGAGAACGACAATGTATAAGGAGTATATTACAGACAATGTATTCTAGTAGAGCAACGTGAATGGCCGGAATATATTTTTCATTCTGTTCACACTCAACGTCGTGTAAAACACGAGCGAGCGGTGTCGCAATTTTTCCACGGGAAAATTTCTGTAATAAAGATACGTTAAGGAATGTCAATTGACGATTGTCTATTGCGATATGTTCAGGTGTGTCTCTGTCGGTTTGGCTGGCGAACCTAGGTCATGGTTTCCTGTTAACAAGTTGCGCGAAAGGGGTCAGAAATTAATGACCAAGTATTCATATATTATTGCCACATCGTTTGTGAAAACGTGAGAAGTAAAAAAAATAATTAAAAGAATTAGCATAGAACGCAGAGAAGCGTGTCTGGGCATCTATGAAACGGGGTGCCCCAAAATACGTGTATAAAAATGACATTAGAAAATTAATATTTAGTTATGCTTCAGCACGCTACAAAAAATTGATCTGTTCCGTAGGTAGAATCGTGCATCAATTTTTTCTTGTATATATTGTACTTTACCCATTTATCAATACACGAATCCATTTATCTTTTTCAGATTCGCTCAGTGAATATTGGCCGACATTTTATGTTACGTAAAATACGCTCGTGGAGTAACGTATAGTGAAATGTGCTGTGGGCTGTATTCAAGGGAAACGTAACACACGTGCGGTAACTCCATTGGACGTTACAAGATATTGGATCGTAAATTACGTGAGAGGGAAAAGAAATCTAGAAAATCGTAAAGCCGAAGAGTATTGAGGTTATACTAAAAGTGGAGAAGGAGGAGGAAAGGGAGTAGATTAGAGTAAAGAAGAAATAACAATAAAAGTGAATATAACGAAAATTAACCCAGGAACATTCTCAGTTTTACTTTGGCAAATTTTCATGCAAATTTACCAAAGTCAGCTGAATCTTATGAATATTCCAATGTCGTAAGAGAATACGGGATATCAATTGCATCGATTGAAAATAACTCTGTGACTATCGACTGGCCGTGTCAGGGATAGATATTGAATTGCAAATTGATCAGAGATATACGAGTTTGAATGGGGTTCAAGGACCCCAGAAATGTTACCCTTTTCACGAGTAGGCGTGTTCATTACGGCCGGTAAAGAAGAGGCGAGGAAAGTAAAATAAAGGTATACCTGAGTATCGTGAGTGAAAAGCCTTTGCGGTGTGAATTAATTGAAACGTCTAAAGAGTATACGTGTTACTCTTGTGCGTAAAGGACAGCAATACCGAGTTCAATTAAGGAAAGAAAAATAAAACAAGGAAAGGAGACACTCTCGAGAGATCACGATGACATTCGCAAATATATTCGATAATGGTAAAAGCAATGAAATGAGAAAGTCACAGGAGCTTAAGTTTGCTCTTCTTCTGGCCTCGATTCTCGTCGTTTCGGCCCGATCGACAAACGAGGATAATTTAATTTTTACGAAAAAATATAATTCCTTCAACACCGAGAAAAAGACCATCACGCCGATTCACAAAGCTGCCCTGACTCAGCGTGGTTACATACAGGTGAGAAAGGATGTTAATTTATTTAATTTCACGGCTGGTTAATCTGAGACGTCACAAGAAAAATATTAATTACATCAATGCTCTGAATTGTTACATCGATGTTTTTTATTTCTAATCGTACACAGTTCTTGAGATGGGAATTGCCTGTGCCGGAAATTGACGAATTTACGTTTTGCCTTTGGGTAAAGTCTACGAATTTGACTTACGCCCATTCGATCTTCTCCTACTCAAGTGAGTATAAAAAATATTCTGTCCGTAATTGCACGTCCGGTTGCAAGATCAACCACCTCTCTTGATTATTAGACCAGGGAGCAAACGTAACCCGCTATGGTCTGTAGATCCAGTTGTAATGAGCAAGACCCTGAACCATTTACGCAATCGTCTCAGAATCTTTTAAATGCTAGAATCACGAGTCACTAAGGTCAATATCATTTTTATTCTTCTTGTTGTATGAGTTATTGATTTGGCATTGTGATAAGATCACGAGTTGTAACCAAATATGAATATTGGCGAATTTAGATCAGCTTTAAATAGAACCATCGTTCAGATTGCATATACACGTCATATAGGGCTTAGACTGTTACAATAATTTTTTAAGCATAATAACACTAATCATTGTTATTTTTTTTTTAAGAGAACGAAAGAGATCGATTAGTAAGATCATGGATATCGCCATTCGGTAGAAGTGTTCATTTAGAAATAAATAATGTGGAAGTCTTATCACATCCGACTGTTATCGAGGAGCATCGTTGGTATCATATATGTCAAACTTGGGACAATATAAACGGACACTATGCTGTATGGATCGATGGACGTATCGAGGCCGAAGGTTACAACGACCAGGTAAGCACTTAATGTTTCCCTTAAATCAAATTCAAATTTGTAAAAAAAATCATTATCAGATAACCTTTTTAAGATACTTGTAGCATAAAGTGGTTTTCGTTGTACTTGCAGTATTCTACCTTATCTGTACATTAACTTTCACCATAGTAACTATCTAGTTCCTTAAAACAAACCTAGATGGAGCGGCTACTTTAACAATCACACAATCTCCTTAAGAATGAAATGAAATTATTTCAGTTGGTGAATCACGTGATACCAAGCAATGGAGATATTGTCGTCGGTCAGGAATATACGGACTTTGACAAAGGACTGGAAGAAGGAGTAGAAGGATTCGTTCTTGGATTCAATCTTGTCTTGGCCTCAGCTTTCAATCCCACGAATAACAGACCATCCTTAATAATTAACCCACCGTTACTTTCACATTCAAAACTTTTGGAAAGTGAACCAGTTCTACAAATTGGTCCAGAGTTTGATCTGAGCGTGAGTACAGGTGTTCCGATTGCCCTTAGAAGAATCGATGAAAACGTAGGAGTCAAACGTGAAAGAATTCTACACGGCCTGACGAGCATCACGGGACAAGGTACTCATCAAGATAATTATCCTTCCATCCGTAAACCGGAAGCACCAGGTGATCACGTTACCTTCAATGAGAATTATGCTCCTGTCAAAGGAATCGTAGATCCGGTTTCGCAGACTCCAAACATCTTCGTAGATCCTAACTTCAAGAGTAGATTCGCCAAGTACCCAGCCAAGATAATGAACCAGGTGCACGAAGGTATCTTCGACAGCACCCTGAGGGAGTACACAGGGGAGCAGGATGAACACTTTGACAAAACTTTTTACAAGAGAGACTCGGAAGGTACTAGCAACCAGAAGAAGATCATTGCTATAAGGATCAATCATGGAAGCGACAGGAGTACCAGGACGAGAAGAGCCACCAGGATGAGACCACGTGGAAAACCATTGGGAATGCAGCTAATTGACCTGACCTATAACCACTGTGAAATAGGAAGAGGAAGTCCTTTCATAGGTGGACCACTTATGCTCATATCCTGGACGAGAACACCAGTGCGAGTATTCGGTGGGGCAATTTTGAAAAATGCCAAAAGTCAATGTGGCAAATTTTAATTGCTTGGAAATATAGGAAATGATAGTCGATAGAATGTTATAAAATTGTCGAAGAAAAATAAGAAAATCATTTTCTTCTGAAATGATTCGATTTAAAAAAAAAGTGTCGGATACGCATTTTTTTGCTTTAGAATCGAACAATGCCATAATATAGATACCGACTGTATTCTAGTAATATACTTTATTGAATATTGAAAACGAATTATTAAGTAAGGTTAAGAATTGATAATTTAACGTAATATAATCCTATCACATAGGATTATATATAGGAATAAATTTATACGACCTCAAGAAACTTTGGTGCGTTAAATCAATATTTAAACCCGGTATATCTGTATAATCATATATGTATCATCCAAGTCCTCCGCTTCTTATTCTCATAAAATATTAAGCATGACTTTTTTTGATTGAATGGATCTATTGAAAAAAACGTAATGGAATAGTTTAGATTGATCTGGCAAATAGGAGCCATTGAACGTTTTGTAGAAAACATGGAGTTTGAATTGCCGCGCGAATTCCAAAGATACCAAGAAGTTTCGCTTGGGTTCTCGCGTAGGATAATAAAAAAAGGAGTAAAGAAGAAAGAACAACTATATAGAGAGAAAATAAAGAAAAATAAAAGAAAACCTGAGTACAAGGAAGTAAAACCCAAGAATCCCCGCAGAAATTCATTTCGGACGGGTTAAAGGCGAGTTTCGAGTTTTTCCGACGGCAAAAGTTTGTCCATCGAGTATTCGCATAGCCATTCCACAATAGCAGTTTTACAACAGGATTTAAGAATTTCATCAAACGGCGAACATCCATAGCCGCAACAGTGTTACGCTCTACTGGATTTACGTAATACAAAAACTAGGACGGGAGGACATTAACGAAAGTAGAACGACGCTCGCCAATGAGTATCGAGATCGAGAAGGCAATAGTATGATTTCCGAATTTCGATTGTCGCTGCGATCGAAAAATCTGTCAAAACATGATAGACAGAAGTGAACTTATCAGTTATACGTAATTTGTCATTTCCGTAGTTTCACATTGAGCAAAAATAAATTGGGTTTAAAAGTAAAGCGTGTTTTGTCAGATTTCGCAAAATCCTTATTTATTCGCACATACCACGTCCGACACTCGATGAAAACTTCCATGCAAACATTTTAGCATCACAATCGCAGATTTCTCCTTTACTATAAAAAAGCATACTACGTGTTGCGTATTACGCGACGTGAACTGTCATTGCGAATACTCAATGCGTAAATTCGCGAGAAACGACTGATCAAATACAAAGCATACGACACCCGGTATAAAATCAACGTTAAATTACAAAAATTTGAAACGCGACAGAGTCAAAACGCAACGTTAACGCGTGTCGAATTATCTATAGATATATTTACCATGTAAAAATTCGTAGTCGCCGGTGAATCGTGTTGACGCGTCGGGAGGCGAAAAAGCATAGAGTAAAAAGAAAAATAATCAACAATCTTTCCAGTCCATCAATTAAACACGCGCCAGTACCCATAGCGAGTCTTAAAGTATTTTTAAATTAACCGCTCAAAATTCAAGCAAAACGCAGACAATAGAAACACGCGATGTATACCTGTACTTTGCCTGCATAACGTGCTTACCGCGAGCAGCCAAGGTCTTGACTACGAGAGACATTCAAGTGCAAGGCGACTGTTGTAGACAACTCAAAGCCCGATATAAACGCTTAGTAAGCAAGTAGATGGAATATATAAGTAACCAGACCTACAGTGAGCAAAGATACAGCGAAACACGTAACGAATTTAATTCAACAGTTATTACCGATAGCATACGCTACGGCGAACGTTGAAAGGGGATAGACGAGCTATCGTCGCCGTCGTACGAACGCGCCAGACAGTAATGTCCAATTATATACTTTCACGTGGTTGCTTCTTTCCGAGACAGTTATGGGCCACTGTAATTAACGATACGCGAAACTCTCGCTGTTTGCCGAAAGATTTTACAGTGAAAAGTGACAAACATATATACACGAGATAGATGAAAAGAGATGAAAAAAAAATGAAACCTATGCTCCATAGAAATATTTTCTTTGACTCGAGACAATCCCGTAATTAATCGTGGCGCTGCTGTACGGTCTGTTTGTACGAGAAGAATCCTTTTCCTTTGAGATGATACTGATTGCGACAAGAGTCGTTCTACGTGCGCATCTGCCTTTAGAAATCATTGAGTATACGCGACAGATCGATAACGACTAATTGAATGGCATTAATTAGTATCGCGGATGAGTGGCTTCGAAAAATCACTTGAATACGTGCCAACGCGAGAGTCTGAAGAGTGTCGCGAACGATGAATATCAGGCTTTAGGTTTCACTATAATCGCAGGGCGTGGCATCAGTACAGCCACGGCTACTTATGCCCTGAGCGATTTGGCTAGGAAGGAATAAGCTGTATCTACGATCTCCACAAGACTTTCCATCGAAGGTGAAATTTCTTTAAATTTGTCTCCGTGAGACAGGCCACGTCATACGTGTGTAACGACAATCCACAACAACGAAGCGGTCATTAGGAACGCGGAATGGTAAATATCAACAATGTAAGATACACGGAACGGGTAACAAGGAGAATCATTAAACTCCGTAGCAAAAAGCATCATTAAAGACGGTAAAAGAATTGCTGAATATATGTATTTACTACTTTCGCTCGATGCATCAGTTACGTTACGAGATATACCTGAGCGGTTTACGCACGTATACGACTTGTATGATAAATTGATAAATAACGATACTATATATAATAAATTTTACTTCTATACTCTAATATTCAAATTTTATATTATAAATATAATATTATAAGTATATATAGTCCTCTCACAGTATATATATTTCATATACTCTGCATATACTCAAAATAGGGGAGAGTGGTCCCATACCGAGCCCCCAAATGGTAAAGGCCATAAAGGTGCCAAAAATCGATTACTTTACCGAGTTCAAAGTTGTACTCTATAGAGGGATCATTTTTCTGTTTCCCGCCGGTTTATGAGGTTTGTGGGTGTCGTTAAGTGGGAGATACAGAGGCAGAAGCAAAAGTTTACGTTTACGACATGCACGAAAGTGGTGATACGAAACGACCGGACGGTATGAAACCACTCTCCCCTATACAGATACTTTGATACAGACTGAACAACCAATTTTAATATGATGTCATTAAAATAGATCTCAGTTTCACTATGGATTTGACGGCAGGTTGGCTACGTGGCCCAATACTTTCACCAAAAAATCGGTCGGACTTAACGTCGCGACGCTGATTCTCTTTTGTCACGTACACGGGGTACAACTATTGTACCAGTGTCGAGTTACGAAAGCGTATTAAGAGTTGGTATTATGGTTGGTGGTACACGTGGGTATACCTATATGAGTATATCTATATAGGAATTGAATAAACATATACAGTCAGCGGTCTCGACTGGCAAAATTTCGTCCTGTAACCCAGAAATTAAGCTCGGCCCGTTTAATCCAAGCATTGCGAAGTCCCGCGATGTTCGGCTGCAGCAGTTACACGCTCGGGGAATCCTACAAAAGCATTGTAGGAATTCGTCCTGGATTCTAAAAGCCATGAGATATCATAGGGGCCACGTTGAAAGTTGTAGCGACTTAATTCGGTAGAAATTACATGACGTCTTGGTTTTCATTCAAGGATATGATAATGAGTTTTCTAATATACGTTATCTACTGGATTTTTTTTATTTTCTTCCTATGTCCTAGTCCCGTAAGGTTTGCCTGGTTACAATGACTGGAAACAAAACGTTTAACGATCCGTACAGATACCCATTAGTAGTAGTAGTAGTAGTAGTAGCCAGGTGGCACTTTCTTCTTGATTTCCTTTTTTTCTCTTTTTAACTTCTCTTAAGTTAACGTTTTTTCTCACGTCAGCATGCTTGTTGATCGTTAATGTCAGATGTCATGAGATACTGCATGTGTTTGTTGAGTAGCGATACTCACGCATATAGTGTCTATTAATTATCTAAATATTTAACTACGCATGATACAAGCATGGCGAGTAGAGACTTGAGTTCTAAATTTCGAGCAGAAGGAAATGGATCTGTTATGTGTTATCTGCAATGGTCATTTCCAGCAAGAGTCTAATACTATAGTTTACAGTGTAATATATGATAGATTGTTTATCCTATTCAGCGCATTGAAATCGAGCATGGAATAATTACAGGCAGATGCACAAAGGATTGCAGGTTATATAGAAATGTCTAGAGTAACTGATAATAGTCTGGGTCAAACCTAATCGCTTGTAACAATTTGAAGTTGGAGAGAAATTGAATTTAATTTATAATTAAAGATACATCGATATATCTGATTACCTTTTTTTTAAAAAAAGGAAAAATCAGTCATATTTTATTAATTAGAGAAGGGTAAGAAATTGTATTTGTATGCGAGTCTGTGATTGACGATGATTGATACTGAATGTGGAAATGGAGTATGACGTCAGCCACCACTAATCAGGATGAAACAAAATAGTTTGACCGGTAATTGCAAAGTCAAACGTTCCGCGCTGTTCTGATTTTGAATAACGACGAATTTAACGAGGTCTTTGATTACAGCTATATTACCCTTTATTATCTTATTAGTCGATCGTGAACAGCTCTCGTTAATTTGAATGCATAATGCCCGAGGGAAAATTGGAAAGATGAACGAAAACGTTGAGTAATGTTTGCGAACAATTTGGTTCGTTTTGTTACTGGATATTTGTGGTTCCTAAGATTTTTAATGAGTATTGATTAATTACGATATCGAAGTCACTTCAAGATTTTTCTCTATTCTATGTCGATATATATAGATATTTAAGGCGGTAGAGGTGGCGTGGGTCGCAGATGGATGACTTGTATGTGAATAAATGGCTGTTGTATAACAGACCACTCACGCGTTTAACAATTGATCTCGGTGCGTAATGGAAACCTGTTACGAACAATAATCGGCTACTTCGAACAATTCAGGTGACCAAACATAGAGACATTGTCTTTCGCAAGGGGGCGGTTCGCAGGCGAAGAAACGCATTGCGCGAAACTAGGTTAAAAATGAACGGTCTGTCCTCAGGCCTAAAATTGCACAACCCAACGCCCAGAAGTCTCACAATCAGCATCGTGCCTTGTTCGGCTCAAACAAAAAGGGATCAGGTTTCAGACTTCTTAACTGCTGGACAACGCCCACGTTTACCATAATTCCCATATTTTACATCTGTACAAATATATCGTTCGCGAGATATAAATATATGCGGATAGTCACGAATAGACAAAAAAAATCATATAAACGCAAAGTAAAAGTCGAAGAGAATGATCCAACAATGACGTGCGAAAATAAACAAAGCGAAACATCTACTCCTCTGAACTTCCATCAAGATGCTTTTTAACCAAGTTCGATCCTTCCATTATGCGTAGCAGAGCGAGAGAGTTAGGAACTTTCCAACTTCTGCAAGTTCCTATCAAAAGATCTCCAAGCGTTCGTTCATCGAATCCATTCGAAAGTTCGCACCCTTTCAAGTGCTCTATTGGCAATTTCGTTTGTTTGGAAATCCAAACGTCGAGTTCTACTATCTTCAGCCACAAACTCTGGTCACTCGTTGCACGAGATGAAATACGATTGGATATCTTTCAGCGGTAGTTCGGTGCGTCGACCTTCTTCTGTGCTGCACGTTGGCTACCACCTTTCTTCAAGTTTTTACGTAACGTAAAACCCGCAAGGCTCTTTCATTCGCCTTCTGATTTATCTGTCTGTATCGATGCCTGGCTTCTCGTTAAGAACCATGACGTTTTCCATTATGCTTCGAATGCGAATTTGCACAGTCGTCGATGATATCAATACTGATTAGGATAGGAGAATGGAACCACCTTCATATCCTCGCTGGTATGCAGTTGTTCAACAGTTGGAAAATACTGTAGAAAAAAATAAAAGCTGTATCAAGTTCCACTCGACATAGACAAGTACGTAATTCGACAGGATGTAGAGTAAAATAATTGTGACCTATCAGGAGGTTGGATCATTGAGACACTCACGAATCTAGATCCTCGAAAAATCAGGAACAATGGCCAGCCGTCGGGTCGATCGCACGTTTCTTTTTGAAAGGCCAAGTATACTCCACGCCATGACCAGTTTCCTACACAGGCCCATTGTGCCAATAATAGAGGGTTTATGTGGCATTGTTGAAATGCCGCAAGTGCCAATAAAGATGGTTATCGGAGGATTTTCGTGTGAAGCCGGGTCGTAACTTCCGAGGTGTCAAAATCGATGAGTATAAACTGAATTTGAAGATAATGCTCGAAGGGTTTCGTAATTACTTGGAAATACTTGCTGCTTCTCCCTAGTGATGAACGTTTTCTCGTTAGAGAATTCTGCAGCTGGAAGGAATTGGTCCAGAATTGAACAGGTCACGAAGCCAGGATGACTTTAATTGTTATTGGGAAATCAAACGTCATGATGAGGGACAGAGAATTATATTTGCTTATATCCCATAAAATCAATTGGATATATACAGACAATAATAAGGCTCGAAAAATAGGTCGCTAAGATACTGTAATTCTATCTGTTTCTCGAGTCGAATTGACGTCATTCTTCGAACATTGTTTCTACCTGAAGCACTTGGATTTCGCTATGAACTAATTACCTCAGGGCGTTAGTGCTGCTGCTCGCCGCAGGATGGAGACACTTCGGCGGGAGATTTGACTAGGTATTATCTCCAGGCGAAAGTTCTAGTTCTAACCAGTTTAATATTTTTAATGTAAAATAATGTATAGTGATCTTGATATCACTTTGCATCGTTATCATTTTCATCTATAATTCTAATACCCGATTGGGCGGACCAACCTGAGAGTGAAATTTCGTCTTCTACCAATAGATCTAATGGTTAACCCGTAGTGAACTATTTGAAAGTGGTTCGTGTCTATACGGAGCGAGTGAAAAGTTTGAGAAAGGACGAAGCGGGAGTGAAAAAATGAAGCAATTACGTAACACAAAAACAGCTGCTCCTCGACGAGCACTTCTATACACAATTTTCTAATGCCTATTAAATGTCTACTTATACGGTCGTTAGTCAAATTTTGCCCGACTTATACCACGTGCGATTGGTCAAAACATATTTTTTTTTAAATCTACCGTATTAGTACAAGCGAATAAAACCAGTACGTTCCACTTTTACCAGAGTCTGTGCGTCCATTAGAATATTTTATAATTAGAACAAATATCTTCAGGAAATTGTTCTACACCTTTGACTGTAATATTTTCAATTGGTGTTACGACGATTTACGAGAATTTTCTCAAAAAAGCGAAGAAATACTGACAATAATACAAAATTTAATTTACAATGGTATCAAATAAGGAAAGCTTTTAATCGAAAATTGATAATGATTCGTATGGCAAAAATTCGTGCATCCACAGTACACTCCATAACCGGCAAGTTGATCGTGACGGTGCGATGAAACCGATCAACTTTCAATTTCTCGAGAGAGTCACCCATATTTTTTCTCTTTCTTTTGCAAGTTACGCAATCGATCACTTCCGTCATACAAAGACCCCGAAGGGGCAGTGCACGTTTTTTTCCTAACAAAAATTCTTACTCTTCCAAATACATGTATTTGTGTACAAATACGTATTTAAGTATTTACTTTCTACCTTCAATTCGTATTGCTTAAACAAGCATTACACGAGTATCATCGAGCGCGTTACGACTGCTGAGCACGGAACGCCCAGCATTTAACCGCAATTCCACAGACAATTCTACTCGTGATGTATGAATAGCAAGTGCAAGGATATTTCCTTGAGACCGGTTCGCGTGTAAAGGAATGATCGCGTGATTGTTAGATTGGCACAAGAGTAACGATCGATCCCCATAGACAGTTGGAATACAATAAGAATTCCAAGCGAGCTGACGGAAGCGAACAGTGCCGAAATCAGGTGAACGTGAAGCTGAGACGAATGACGTAAAATGAATTATATGTAAAGAATTAAAAAAATATATGTATGTATATACAATTAATCAAATATCATTTAATCGAATTGTGATCAGGTCTCACGTTGTTAATTCGTCATTTCGTACTAAGCGATAATCAGCAAGGAAAGTCTGGACTTGCCGTATTTGTTCGACATGACGAATTGAACCTTGAATCACAGATGGACATGCTTCTCTAGGGATATTAAGGAATGATTACGTTATTAGTTATTACGATGGACCTCTCTCTAACCAAGGTCTTTCATATTAATATAATCTTTTTTTTCTTAGAGGTCAACCCCTAGGGAATGTCAGGTCAAATAATTATACTGAGTCACTGCCGCTGTTGTAGAACGAACCAGATTCCGTTTCGTTTTGATACTTGGATACGTTTAGAAGAGGTTTAGTAGCTCTTCAAGACAGGAAACTTGGGATACCGGATGTCAGTTATTCCGTGAGATGACGTTTTGTTGTAACATACGGAAATGACTAGATAACCCTATTTACTGCATTGGCATTCCCGACAGTCATACTGCATAATGCAGTTCGTATTAATGCGTGTGCTTTGAGTGCAAATATCACAAATCACTCACCATTGAATATTTAACCAACCGGATATTAGGCATACTGACGATGGATCAAAGTTTCTTACCTGAAACAAAGAAAAATAAAAATGATTTTCAGACGTCTCGAGTAATACGACATTGCGACATATCGTACGCGCTGGTAACGTACACCTTTTTAGTGGTCATTTCACTATTGTTATCTGATTCGAATCACATTTTTTTTCTACCACGTCATTCACTACTCGCACCGTACTGATTCGTTTTTTGCGTGGAAATTTCGCGACGTAAACTTCGGAATTGCCGTTTAAGCCGGGAGGAGGAATTAACGAATTCTTCCGGGATCCGGGCGGTCAGCCCACAAACACGTAACCGAGGCCTGCATGCAGGGAGAAAAAACAGCGAATTGAGGTTGGGCAACGAATCTAATTCGTTTCGAGGGTTAAGAAGGTTCGATAACTTTGGTCGACGTGATTCCAGTATAAACTCCCTAGAGAATTGTAGTGAGAAGTCGCCTAGTGACTTATTTCAATAATTCTCCGTAGCGTGCGTATTGCGACGGTGCTGCCACCTATGTCAGTTCTTTATAAGATAGAAGTAACGATAAGTGGCGCAAGCTTCAATTTCACTGACACGCCTGTGCGTGACTTTACTATATAGACGCTCTTTTACACTTTTATGTAATTGCTTATTTATGCCTACGATCTGTGTCGGTATGAGGTAAGAAATTACTAGATTCAATCTGTACGTGAAATTGAATTGGTCTTTGGCGGGATATTCAAATTTATATTATTACGAAAAGATAATATCACGTAAAATAATTGTCAGATCTTTGCTTTTCAACGTGGCCGATTATTCAATAAAACTTTCTTTTGTAAATTCCTGAATCGTGTATCTATATCCAATATAAGGAACATAACGGCGCCAATATATCATGTCAGATCTCTGGAGAACGCTACAGGAAGCATTCGATAATACAGATGGTTATACGCGTATCAATGATGTTGAATGATCTACAGCATAGCTACTGGCAATATTAAATATACTTGACTAGGACAAATTTCAGTCCTGAGGTAATACGTGAGAATAATTAATATAAGAAAGTTCACAGTGGCAGAGTGCCGTTCCTCATTAGCGTTCCAGATTACCAAACTCGTATGGACTACTAGTTCTAATTAATATTAGTTTTGAATTTAAATCGTCAAGGGTAATTTGTGCCCAGCCCTTGAAACTTTAAGCCTAGAAAATCTAATGGAAAGAGAGAAGGATATTCAAGGAGTTACAAAGTTCCCCAACCAATCTCACAGGTATTAAATACTTCATATATACCTAGGGTATTTAATACCTCTAGAAGTAATCAATTTGAAGTTACTCCATGTTAAAAAGTACAATGACACAGAATATCTCTATATTGTATAACAGGCATAATGATACCGTTCACAAGGTCGATCAATGGCCTATGAAATAAAGGAAGTTAAAACTAGCAATCAGACAGACATGAAATATCTGTCTGAGATCAAACAACAGACACTTTAAAAGGTACTTTAACAAGGCAATTATACGAGTATTAATATACAAAAAAAATGGCACGTACTATTACAATATCGATCAACTGTCATTCTTATCTCGAATTAATAGAGCGATCAATCCGATTTCGTCGTCGATATCGAAACCATAGAAATTTAGAAGGACAAATATATTTTCATTGAACCGCTCATAAACGAGTCATTAATCGTACAGTTAGCAAATTTCGAAAAGTTGTTGAGCATAATTGTGGATATTAAATAGATTAATCAAGGGTGCATGCATCGACTTCTCTGGTCGCAAATTCCAACTGAGGCAAATCTTAAAGATAAAGACCACCAGATAAATCAACATGGTTACACAAGCAATATTCCCGATTTTTTGAAAAGTGGCAAGGACGTACCCAGTGACAGAGAATTTTCTGTGTAAGGTTCTAACAGCGCTCTGACTGATTTCCTGTGTATCAAAGCCGTTCGCCACTACGGAAATCTTGTGAACCACATGACGTCAGAGTGTATCAGTGCTAATACTACACCAGCATAGATCAAAGATCCGTATCCGCAACTGGCTACCAAATATTTCATTAGCTACTTGGTAGCAGTACCTCTGACGTGATACTTTGTAATCGCGAAAGGAATGTGTCAGCAGATTTATAATCTCCGTTTCGCACGTTCTGCGATGAATGGGACAAAAAAATAATCTTAAAAGGTTCAAACCTCCATATCGATTATCGTTCACAAAGGATTTACTTAGACGATTTAACGGGTGTTTCTAAATCGACGTGTGAACGCAGGTGGGGAAGTCTTTAGCCCTAAAACTGATCTCTGACTAGTTCATCCAGTTTCCGTCGGTCATTTCTATCAGTTTCCAGTCTTGTATTCAGAGAATGTTCAATGAGTTTATATTGTCTGCCATAACATGTTGATTCTGCCCCAATTCACTACTGATTCGATGAATCTAGTTTTGGACCGGTGAGCACGACAGTGGTGAAAGCGTTCACGACCTTTTGACACGTATAAGAAGAACGAGAAGGCTAAGTGTCTATTTAGATGGACTAATTGAATTTACTTGTTTTTTACGATCTGTCACTTACTCAATTTTCAAAATATAAATGTTACGTAGTTTAGATGTGTTTCAGTTGAATATTAATACGAACGTCATTGAACTTGTCTATGAGAGTCTGATCCGGATCCTGAACGCTGGATCATTTGCTGGGACCCGTCGATCCATTCGGAGGTTATGTTTCAAGGCGATTAATGGAATTAGCTGACGTCGAAGGTCGTTGCTTTAGTTTGCCATCTAAACTGTAGTTGATGCGTTGGCGTAAATGGAATTTCTATGAAACTTCATGGAGTTTCCCATGCGTTTTTTTAGCGACTGAAAACACAGAATCAAAGACTGAATGTCAAACGCAGGAGTCTCTGTTGTATTTATCTCTACAGGTATAGTCATTCATTATTCAGAATTTCCAGTCATTTCAATTTCATAAACTTCGCACAGCTTTCCTAAACTATAAAATCAAGACAGTTTGCCAATATTAAAAAAAAACGTCAAGGGTGTAGAAAACGATGAAATAAATCAATCAAAGTCAATTAAAGACCAAATGGACCCTTCGTCCCTTCCCCTCGTAACCCAGGTAATCACACGTGACGGAGCCATTGGAATCTCACCAGTGAAAGTTATATGATGATATACTCGGACACTTTCAAAGCCATAGTCAAGAGTTTCGAGAAGCTTCACAAAAATCATTTGAGAATTGTGCAATTACCCGACACTGATAGCAACCATTAATAAAATCCTCGATCCTCAAGTCAATGGAGAGACTGATCCATATAGATCATCGTAGACAAGGAGGACGACAAGAAAAAAAACAGCATCCAATTTCGATCAAGTATGCCAATGTTAGTTTACCTAAATCGACTTGAAAAGATATTTTGAAAAAACGACTTAAAAAAATGCACATTTAAATACAGTTCACATTCAAAATCCATTTTTCATTCTAAAGCAGACTTCTAAAAATTACAAGTATATATACATATACATGCATGCTAGGATGCATCGACTCTCGAATTTGCTCCGTATACATTTTCAAAGTATACTGAACCATTATCATTTTTTGAAAAATAAATGTCAGTCCGTGATCCGGCAAAAAATGTTTTTGTCTATCGCATCTCCACCTCCACTTGAAGGTATCGAACGTTCACTTTTCAAAGTTAAGGGAGGTGGAGCTATGTTTTCTATAGGTTGAGCTACAGCCTACAGGTAAAGGTATATATCTATAGGTATAGAACGGCAGTAAGCCATGTGTGGCAAAGAGTGCAAGTGAAGCAAAAGTGTGGCCGAGTAAGAGACTGGTAGGAGAATTCTCTTTCTCTGTGTCTTGAATGTTGAGTTTACGAGGCATAAGGTAAGCACTGCGGATACCCAGTTCTCTTTCTGTGCCGAGACCGCGAGGATCTGCCACATTACCCCCGCCGTCAGGACCATATCCGATTATCCTCGTGTCCGGTGAGTCTAGCCTGGGGATACGATGGATAGTGTTTACGTAAAGAATTGCATACTATAGATACATCATATTGTGTAATATCTTATTATTAAATGCATATGTAGATTTAGAGTGCATCAGACAGTTATTCATGTATATATATCTATATACACCTGAGGTTATTTATACGCGATCCGATAAGAGAATATATTAATTAAAAATTAACGAACAGTGAAATTAATTTGTGTCGGTGAAATACGTAATGGAAGGTATACCACCACGTGGTAATGACAGTGGCTGTCAAAAATCATAATATTACGATTGAATTGAATTTTCATTGATTATGGATTATAAAAAAATTTTACAATATTGACTCATCTTTTTTATAATTAATAAATTAAATTAGATTGGTATTTTAATTATCAAATAGAAGACAATTAGTGTTTTCGTTTCAGAGGAAGACACGTGCTCGTAAAACCATGCATCTGGACGTCATCAGAGTTGATACTTTTTACTGTATAAAAAAAGACTCTTATTTTACTGGAAATAATTGAAAGTCATAGTTAAATCGATGGCATCAGATATTTCGTATGACCAATCCAATTTTTTGTTGCACTGATTAAATATTGTTTACCGGAATGTCGAGCCCGTTGAGCATCGAATCATTCCACGTATGACGTATCATCGGTCGCGCAGTTTATGTAAACATTAATTTTCGAAAATATTGTCGGATCGTCCATTTTCAGTATTTTCGTGCAACAAGGTTTAAATTTCACGGAGATAGTCGAATGACAGGAGTCACTCATGTAGAAAGCCATTTATGGAAATATATTTCGCCTACTTTAAGTGAAATCAACGTGTACGATTCACCATGAGAACTTTATGCATTTTAAAATAATGAGTTATAGTAATTCTCTACGACTGAATACACGTTGTCAATCTTCAAAATTTCATCCTCTGAAGGAAACGCGTACACGCATGCGTCATAAATATGCTATACATATTTCGGGAAATTTAACGAGACGACCTAGATAAAACATTCAAATCAATTAATCCGCGAAACTAACTAACGAATTATCGAATACACCGTATATCCGTACAAACAGATGCGAGGGTGCGTAATTATGACACACTGAGTAAATAAATTGGCTGAGGAATTTGTTATTGGAAAATAGATTTCCCTATGAAGTTCAATTTTACCATGTATATTTACATGCTAACCTATAAATTCGCAGCTTATATTCGGCACAGTTCTGTCGTACTATAAACGTCAATTTGACGTCTGTCTATTATTGAAATTTCGACCACACCTTAAAAGCCAAAATGATCCACGCCATTTTCTCGAATACCCCAGCCCTCTGCACGCGTCACAAAATTCTACGAAGCTAGCCAACTTTTTGGCAGAACAAAAATTCACAAGAAATATTTACCCTTGGCACAGTGCCACTGCGCCAACCTCAACGTAACAGAATCGAGCATTTTTCTTATGCACAACGCTCGGGCATTCGAGTGCTAAAAATCTATAAGACTTTTTGCTACCCAGTTTCATTCGATCCATTAGATCGAAGCAGGAACCATCGTAAAACACTGTACGAACAAAAATCCACCATAGTACTAAAAAAAAAGAAAAAATTGTATTACCAAAATATAATTTTTAAAATTCCAAAAATCAAATTTCTACGCATTAACTTTGCTCGAATCAGAAGCAAGTAAATAATTAACGAAAATCCAAAGGTTTGCATTTGTCGCTTCTAATAACGAAAGTAACCAGTAGTTTCACAATATTACCCATTTACGTAAGACTACCGGTCTCGCGCACTGTCAAGAACATATTAATGACAAAGAAGCGCACGAAACGAAGTTTCACGGAGAGTGACAGCCTACGATTACGTGGTGAAAAAAAAAAATTGTCACTTAATTTTAAATAGAATCTACTACATTACTTTAATTAACGCGACATAGAAACTCTCCTTGAATCTGTCACGTCAAAAATTTTCAACGAGCGATGAGCTAAGAGGACAGTGGACGTTACCGAATTTCTATGAGCATCATCGATGAATTAATGAATAGAAAGAAATGGGAAAAAAATAAACATAATTTTGCGTAACACAACCCGAAGTTACACCAGGTAACACTGCACACGGAGAAAGTATAGTAAATAACGATAATGTGAATCCTAGTGTCATGTGATTCCTAAATGGTAATACCGGTACAGATGCCGGTACGCATACATGATGGTATTATCCATACATTTAATTTATAGAGGAATCTTTTAAAATTACGCACTATTTCCCATTAATATTCGATTAATTGCACAGTCTCGTTCTCGCGGTAGCTAATCGATTCCGTATCAATAATAAGTGACCGTATTCAATTATCATTTGGCATAAGCTGAAATAGGCATGCCAATAGTGTACAGCGCGGTTGACGCCACTTGGAATATCGAGGACACGTGCTTTTATAACAGGACTGGATATATGTTGCAACGAGTCGGGATACTTGTAAAAAGATTACTCTTGGGGAACGAGACATAAGAGGAAGTTGTTGACCTTATTGAGCTAAATCCGCAGAGTTACGTCCGAGACTCTTTAAGTGATTAAACTTCTATATGTCGCGCGCGATAGGTACTATTTATAGAAAACCGTACAAGAGTTCAGAGTCCAGTGCGAAGTCAGCTGTAACGCGCCATGTTAATTGTTCGAGGTGCATTGTGGGAAAAAAAATAATTTAAATTGTCATTATTGTTACAGGTAATCGTGAGAAAATGAAACGGAACAAAATGTTACTTCTTTTCTGTACACTCTTCTCGGCAACAGTCGCCATCTCCTCGCAGTGGAGACCCGTCATACCAACTAGGTTAGGTTCGAGCCTGTTGCATCAGGAAGCCGCTGCTTACGAGTCGCCCTTGGCAACGTACAGTTACGACGAAGTGTCGCTACCACAAGCGCATCCCTTGGCGCAGCAGGAGCAGGATCAATGTGCGCTGTACAAAGTCTCCATGAGCCAGCAGCTCTACTTTGAGGTTAGTCCATAGCGTGGTAAAGAAAATCACGGAATGGAAGTTTGTAAATACAAATTCTTTAAAAGTATAATAGTAGCGTTATACTACGGACAGGCATAACCGTGTAAAAAAATCTGATAAAAGTATCTGACGATCTCAGGAGAGTTTACGTATGCATTGAATTTCATCTCGAAGCATAAAGCAGCATGCGTGCAGTCTGTTAGCCATGCGTCGTCGAACTGGGTCTGAATATAAAGGCTATAAAAAATGCCAGCAAAGAAAAAATTATTTCAAGAACCTAAGTCAGTTTGTAAACTGACAAAAAGAAATGCTGATTTCACAGCTCGAATATAGGTTTGCTTTCCTCGCTAGAGAACAAAGAAAGTGACTACCGGGCTCGAGAATGCAAATTCGTTTGGAACTGGCAATGACCGGACAGGATAATATGTCGAAAAGGTACGTATAGGTATGCCAGAGTGCCCATACAGTACAGCGAAGTGGCCGTTAATGAAAGCAGGAGAAAACGAAAGACTGACGTTGATATTAAGGCGTGTAACGTACTTACTGTACAGGTAACGTCCCTTCTCCTCGAATCGAGTGGCCATTTTGCCACACAAAGGTAAAGCCACTCGGTGCGTCCGTAACGGATAATCTATGTACCCAGTGAAATGAGCGGAAATCATCCGTCTATAATCAACAGTTAAGTTTCCAGTACGACTCGACTTATAGTTCTGAATCTTCTTTCTCTTGTCTCATGACACGTCCGTAAATCTTGGCGGTTCTAAAAATAGCACTGGATTTTATGATATAAAGCGGGATAGCTAAAGCCGGTTGTTTGCCAGCGAGTGGCTCATTCGAGAAATATTACAAATGTGCCGCCTTGGATGTATCCGTTGGTTAGGCTTTTCGTTTACACAATTTTGTAAATAGGTCAAATGAGCAGCTTGAAAAATGTAAGGTTATAAAGACACGACGAAGGGCGTCTAAAGAAAATCGAGTTTGCGTGTCTCCCTACGTAGAAGCTGTCTGGCTTTATCGCGGATTAGCGATCGGAAAACAATTTTCATCGTGTCGACGAGTGGAACCCTTGTGAGTGACATTCCTTCCAAGGCGTTATTACCAATCGTTACAGTCAACTGCATATAGACGTAAGATAGAAATCGCGAGATATAGAAGGGAGTGTAATCGAAAGAATTTCGAGTGGAAGAGATCAGGGGCGGTTGGTAATTCCCATAGTGCTTAGAATTGAAAAATATGAGGAACGTTCAAAATTTCTCCCAGGGACAATAGAAACGATTAATTGAATCTGCGCAATGATCAAACTAATCCAACAGTAAAATTGGCAATTACGAAGAGTCACTCCGTAAAAAATCTTCTGGAATCGATATTGAATTTGATCGAATGAAATCCATTAATAAATTCCACAAGTAGTAAACGAATGTACAAGCGTTATTCGGATTCAAGTAAGGTTTGTCACGACGCGCCATCTGGCTAGCGCGGCGCGTACTAAAAATTATATTTAAAAACGAAGCCGTCTCACGAGGAAAGTAAAAAAGAATACAATGGTCGTCTTTGATAGTGATACCGGGAGAGATTGGTAATACTGATTCCTGGTAATCGTGTGGGCGGTCGTTCCGCGATAATATAAACTAGTCGTTTCATTTAAGTTCCACGTTGTATTTAATACCTTGTACCATTACACGTAATACGTATACGGGACGTTACACACGTGTATCTAGTAGCATCGTCCGCAAACGTGAAATTGCTTCGACTCTTTTCCCCAGCAATAAACACCCTGTCCTCCGTTCCCACCTCACCCTTCCTTCACCGC
The DNA here is from genome assembly GCA_036026315.1 of Trachelus stipa. Classification (NCBI taxonomy): domain Eukaryota; kingdom Metazoa; phylum Arthropoda; class Insecta; order Hymenoptera; family Cephidae; genus Trachelus; species Trachelus stipa. The sequence continues at coordinate 3,495,284 of JAYRCB010000359.1, forward strand.
CTTGTAAACCACCAACGATCACTTCCATGGGCACGCAGCACCTTTACCAAGCGGAAGTCAACTTCGTGGCAATGCGAATTTCACTTTCCGCTACGTGGCGGAAGTTCAATACTCTTGAAAATGGCACCTGCCCGTCCCTCTTTCTCTCTCGATACGCTCGACGACAGTCCACGTTCCCTTTGAAATTCACGAATTCAGAATGCATCGGAAGTACTACGCGTGAGTAAACGGTTTGCATGATTAAAACATAGTAAATAGAAGATCGTCCTTATGATAAAAAACAGAGTCATTTAACAGTGTGAAAAGTTTTCTTATTGCGAAATATATATATATAGCGAGAAATAAGCATTTGATCGGATGTAACTATATATAGATGTAACTATATATATATGTATAACTCGCACGCAATGTCGAAGTGACGCGTAGATTTAAACAAGGATTAAAAGTTACGCTTATGTGGATTGCGTCAAAATTCAGTATCCCAAGACTCGTTAGGTGTATGTCTGATTCGTCGTATATGGATTGAGGTTAAAGTACTTGACGATTCCGAGTTTCCATATCCGAGGTGACTTAAGAAATGATTCCTTTTTAAATAGCCAGTACGATTGCCAATAAGGTAAATACCGGGTACTCGTGTTTATTACACGGCTAACGTAATTGTAGATTACACTGGCAGACTGAGCTCTGAATTAGGATTGCGTGTAAGAACCATCGTTGAGACTGCGAATGATTTGCATTTGCTTAACGACACGTTGTGAGGCGTGTGCACCTCAATGAAAACGGCCTCTTTTGTTGTCAGTGGCACACTGTGCAAATCATCGATGCGAATGAGAAGCCGACCATGTGACTGCCTACCTGTTAATTGGTGCAGCTTGTGACTCAGTTCTATAGGAATTTAGTGAGCGTATTCTGCGAGCCTTAAGAACATCCATTGTCGAGTAACAAGACTGCGGAGGACGTATGGAATTCTGTTTTTTTTTTTTTGCTTTGGAGTCGGAGACAAAGCAGGGGCGCATTATGCATTCCGACCTGGGAATTCGACCTGGGCACAAGTACCTATATAGTGATACACATGGGTTTGGCTGGATAGAAAATCTATATAAGCATAAGCTCAATAAGTATTTTTATGAATTTAATGGTATTTAAGAAAATTTCCAAGTATCCAGATTGCAATATGCATCGTTCAACGCTTGTACTTATAGTCGACTATTAAATAACTTTCCCAGCGAAGAGTCGAGGTCAATTTACTGGGGAATGTTGATATTATTTTTCTTGGACTTCCCGCCAAAAAAAATCTTTAATGACAATTTCAAAAATCTTAGAAGCATTTCGACGTTCACTGCGGGCGACGTCTGTCAAACATTCGTCGGAACGACTGTCTTTGAAACGTAACGTAATAAAACTAAGAAATAGCTTTGGCGGGAGATTTAAAAGTTCTGATGCAGTCACGACGACTGACTGTAGTCGCGGAAGGCGGATCGTTAAAAATAGTTTAACGTGCAGCTCGAACCTTACGAAATTAGAGAAAAACAATCGACTCGAGGACGAAATTATTGAAAATAATCGATAAAGCGAATTTTAAACGAAAATAGTGAGAAGCGTTTTTTTATCCTTGTGGAACGCGGTGGTTAAACGTAATAATTTCAAGTAATTATCCTGAAATTCTTGTAAATCACTTTTTTCAGTATATCCACTACAAGACGGATCTACCGGATCTTCAGGAATTCACACTCTGCATGTGGACCAAGTTTTACAATCATTCCAATGATCACCCGCTCTTTTCATACGCCGGTAAGTCAATCTCTGACGATCGCATAAATTTATTTGGGATGGAGCGAGCCGCTCACCAGGTCCGATCGTGAACTTAGTCATTAGCGAGTGAATGGAGATTCACAAAAAAAAATATTAGGAACATCATTAGAAAGCAGTACATTTTTTTTAACAATTAGACAATAAAAAAAATACCATGACAAATTTTGCTGTCTTAAAAAAATAACAGGAAACAATATTTCTCATTTCATTTTTTATACTTTCTACGTTAAATTGGATGAAATAAATATAGAGTTTTTGGTGTGCCATTCATTTAGAAAGGACAGGCTATCTTATTATGTACCGATGGAAAGTAACGTGGGCCCCTAACGATACGCGCGTTAGTTCTGTATTTGATACTTTTTGTCTTTCTCTTTCTCAGTCTCCGGAAATACTGTACATACATCGTATCGTTAAGACATAACAGAATCACGTTAGGGAATGGAATTCCGCGTACCAATTAATATAAAGAATTGAACGAGTATGAAAATTATATAAAATATTTATACGAGCGATTAAAGTGCAGTAAAATTTAAGATGATGAAGATTTCACAAAGATGTGACATTAGCAATGAATAACAAATGCATCGTGTATTTCCGCACCATTGCCAACGTGAGAAAGAAGGAATTCAATCTGTAAGCTATAACAGCGACTCTTTTCTCAGTCGGGGATCAGCCTCGAGGAATTTTCTCCTGGGTGGCAAATACTGCCAGGAGTTCCTACTACATGCTCAACATAGACGGCCACAACCTCTACAGATTGAACTATCCGCTGAGATTGAACAAGTGGTACCACTCCTGTCAGAGTTGGAATGGCCGCACCGGAGAATGGCAAATCTGGGTCAACGACGAACGCGTAGGCCGTGGCTTCAACAACAGGGTTAGTAGAGGAAATCTTCTGTATGCCTACCGACCTGGTTTAAACTACCTAGTTAATGGTCCACCCATAAAGTTATAAACCTACCGGAACTAGGAGAATCGATTGTTGCCAATATATAGAAACTCTGGAAGTGAACTTGATTTTCGCAAGCTTCCTGAACGAGAAACGCGCGTTCCCAAAAGTCATCCCGCTGGAACCAGAGAAAGTATTCATGGAGAACGGCCGAGAGCACGGCTGTTAAAGGTTCCTACGATAATTGACGGATCGTTCTTAGAACATTTTGAAAATTTTCAATGACAACGACGCGTGACAGAAATTTTGGGATCTATTCTAACGGAAGATTGCCTTCCTTTTTCAGCTTGTAGGACATGTCATCAAGGGCGGTGGTATCGCTATTTCTGGACAGGAGCAACGGCAACTGGGTGGTGGTTTTCTGGAAGGGCATGATGCTCCTCAGGGTAGGTTTGGTGCTATTCTTGGTATATCCTTTTCGTAACTACTTTTTTTATATTAAGTGGGACGTCACTTTTTTTTCAGGATCTGGTGGTTTCCTTGGAGAGCTCACGATGGTTCAACTGTACAATGTTGCTTTGACTGCTGGAAAAGCACATAGAGATCATAAGCATCATCATGCTCATCACTATGAGCATGACACCAATAATAATATACCCAGAAGTACGACCCCTCCTCCAGTAACTGGACCACCATTGCCAATGAACCCTTTTCTGACCGGTGGACAGATTAATCATCAGGTAAGTGACTACACCCAGATACTCTAATAATAGTTGTACGAATCTCTTGAAAATAATATAATTTATCTCATCAGGTGAAGATCAATCCTGGAGTTCAGCTTCAAATAAATCAAAATGGAGTGACACTACGTCACCCGAATATCCCACCGCAGCAAGAACCTGCACCGCAGCCATTCCCACCACCAAATCCTGATTCCCTGGCAGCCTTGTCAACAGCTTCGCCACCCATTTCCGGTATACCCTCTTACGGCAACAGGTTCGGTACAGCTCAGTTCTTTGGAAACCTTGCCTCCCCACTAGGACAAATCCCCCAGGCACCTCAGCTTCCTCAATTGAGCCAAACTAACGCTGCAGCTGCTAATGGATTTAGCTTCGTCAACGGTCAGTACCACAACGTCTTCAAAAGAGATAAATCCGCTGCTCAGCCAGGAGACAGTCATCAGGATGATTTGATAGCAGCCGTTGAGTCGATGGAGCTGAAGAAATTGGTTAAACGAGAAACTGTCGACGATAAGGTAATCACAAATTGTCTATTTATTCTTTATAACGATAATGGCTGATAAAAATTAAGCGATCATCGAATACTTTAAGGTCACCTTCTTGGCAAAGGAAGAACCAAGTTCCCTAAACGAGAAAACGGTTAATAAGAGAGATTCCGAGAAGAAGAAACGCGGTTTGGTACAGCTGGCCGATGGATCCGTCTTGGACGACAGCTTCCTGGTGTCTCAAGGACTGGATAACAATTATTTCTCCGGATTGGCAAGCTTTGGCGTTCAGCTACCGACCCACGCGACCAAGGACGAGGAACGCGAGCCGGCCGAGGCTGAGGTTAAACAAGTAATGGACATTTGTGACGGCTGCGCCGAGGAACCCTTCGAGAAGGCTTTGGTAATGTCTTGGAGAAACGTCCCGAAGAAGCTGTACTCCGGCGCCGTTTATCTGCCAGCTGCCCAGACGTGCAAGGCCTTCTAAGGTTAATCGAGCCGGAATCCCTAATAGAATTTTCGACGTCGTGGATCGTCCTGTACGACCGCGTCGAATTACGAACTTATCGTTAGCGCGGCTAAGTGAGTTTCGAGACGATTAATAACAAAAGCCGATGGGATTGCATCTACCCCTACGAGATCAAAAGGCCGTGGCCGCTAGAGTTTCACGAGACGCCGGAAACACGAAACCCTTAAGACTTTCCTTAAGCCAGAGAAGAAAGCGGAGAGGAAGGAAACGGGAAGACACGAGGAAATTTCCGGCAACGAGTAACCTGAAACAACGAGGAAAATATCTTTCATAAGGTTTGACGCCATCTTTACTTCGATTCGTGTCTAACGTCACGAAAGAATTCACTTGGCCGCGCGCACGCGCCTAGTTTCTATTTATTTATAATCATTGACACGACAGCGTATCAGACGGCATACGAAAAACGACTAATAATACTCAGTGGACGATGTTTCCAAGAGACAAATACTGACCTATAATAATCTCCTGGATTCGAGTCAAGCTCAAAATCAATAAATGGACTTATCGATAGCTAAGGATCAACTGGTAGCATAAGTCACGTTGAAAATACTATCATTCCATTTTTAAGCAGTGTATAAATAGGATTTATAAATAAACATGTTGTATACATTTCGTGGCTCGTGGATAATTATTACCGATTACTATACCATACGCGTTCGTCAGGTTATATAAAATAAATATTGCGTAAACGGCGTAAAATTCCATACCGCCTCCATATACACCCACGTGTACGAGATGAACACATGTACCCAACGTGTCAGTTCCAACATCTCTCACGTCTGTGAAAGTTATCGAATACCTCGCCGTATATTCCACCCTCGAAAATGATTATTCGATTAATAACAAACTTCAAAGTATTTATCTACACTCCTTATCTATCCGACACGACGAACGCTGTTTACTTAATGAATAAGTTCCACGTACCTTGCTCTTGTGGATGTGCTGATGCTGAAACTCGCTGTCGAATTCTGGCTCGCTGAAGTAACTTTGATCCTCCCAATGCGGCGGTAGTGCAGTACCCCCTGCAGGAGCACCCATAGGACCAGGCATACCAGCAACCCCATCGGCGCTTTCGAATAATCTGAGAACACTTCGATCCCTGATATCTCTAAGATGAGACCTGAAAAATAAAAAAAAATTGTAAGACATTGGAAAAGCGTCTTAAGAAGCTATGTCTTATATATAAGATATAATAAGCAGAACCAAGCAGATAACCAACCTCAGATCCTCCAGCTCGTAGAACATGTCCTTGTTGCTATCGTGAATGTAAACCTTGACATGGGGACTGTCAAGATACTCCATTGTTAGTTGCTTGGGGAAGCTCCTGACGAAGAGTGCCTTGACGGTGTCTATACTGGTTACTTCGTTTGGCAGTAACGCCCGTTTCGTCTCGTTCCTGTACTGCAGGAACACCAGTCCTAGGGAGTCGCCCACAGAAATTCAATGTTTTGTCAGGAATAAGCGCCATTCAATGCCACTTTGGTACGTGTGACACGATTCCACGTAAACGACGTGTCTCCAGGAAGCGGAATCAGGTTAAAGGGGAGCACAGTCATTCTATTACATGATTTTGGGTAAACAGAGGAAAATTTCAACAAGTAAACATTCGTTCACTTGAATTCTGCTAAAGTTCCAATGATTTAATTGTGAATAAAACAAGCATCGGGATAATCCTTACTGGTGAGGATTAATGGTGACAGACTGATTTTCCAGTATGAAGGATGCCCATAGGAAGGAATTTTAATTCGAGTTCGCTAAGAAAGCCGTTAAAAGCTGCCACGGGGAAGTAGTCGCTTAACGAAGGAAAGCCAATTTTATTGTCTGTGGTTATGTAAGCCATGGACGAGAGGGAGGTTGCGAAGGGAGGGCTCCATAGAAATGTTTATGGGCATCTCGGTAGCAAGGGGTTGAAATAAATTTTGATTAATTCCACCCTTCGCCGTGGGCCACGTTCTGCGGCTGATGTTCCTTGATTGATTTCGATGCAGATGAGATAGGAGGTGGAACGAATTTAAATAAAAAAAAGAAAGAAAGAAAATGAAGAATAAAGGAGAGAGGAAGACACCTCGTCACTTAAGATTTTCAGTTACCTAGTGGTCGTTCTAAGGTCTTGCTCGGGGTTCGCACCACGGGTAAGCTGCTCCTTTGCTTTCCACCCCTGCGGAATCCTGTGCTTGAGGTCTCAACTTCGGACATGATCCCCGGGTCGTCGTCGAAGAGCATCGCTGTCGACGGGGGTGGATAACCCCGTGGAAGTGGCGACTGAAAAATTTATACAAAACTTGTCACACGGTCCAATAAACCCTTAACGATACTTGAAAATAAAATATTCAAAGCAATTTCAATTAAACGGAATTCAGATGATAATTGCATCGTGCCACATGCTAACAATCAATATCATCGATATCCCGTCTGCACTCGTATACAGGGTTATTCGGTAGAAAAGCATCACCTGAAGTTTGCGCGACCATTTGAATTCTTACGGTAAAACCATGTTCAGGTGGTGCGTTTAGGCTGAATAAACTAGTGTACATAAAGCCATCGGAAAAGTAGCAATACAAGAAGAGAAATACGTAGGAAAAGAAAATCTTAAAAATTACCTTCCTCTGTCGAGACTTGGTCCCCATCTGTTAGCGAAGAACACGGAAACACAGACAAACAACAGTTAGATTAAAAAAACAGCAACAGGGCCAGGGCCAGGGGGTAAAAGGGCTGTACAGGATAGGATAGAAAGTTTTCCAAGCATACGGGGTGGGCTTGTAAATAAATCAACAAGGATTCAATTATATCCCACCAGTTAGTACCAACACGGCTCCAGTCCTTAACAAATCATACAAAAGGTGTCCCACCTTGATTTTACTCATTTTTTTATTGCCGAATTTTCTCAAGAACCAAGAACAAACAAATGATGCCAATTTCAAGACGACTCGGAGTTCCTCCAAAAATGACAGACACCTACGCGAGGACGAGCAATTTTACCGAGGTCTTTAAACTGCTCTTCTTGCACGACGTAGTTGCCACGTATTTTCCCGGACGTGTGTATCGCGCATCATTTATGTCATCAGACGCGTTACGTAATCGTTGCTCGCAGACATTATACCATCCGTATAATTTACGCGCTACTGCTTACAGTGACTGTACAGCTAAGCCTTAAGGGTACAATTTTTACTTTCAATTTCCTTCGTCTCCCCCACTTGCTCCCCTCAGTCTCTTTTCCCTCACTCGTGGCTGCCTCAAAATCGACGCTATACCAAGAACACGGTAAATCCTCTGGATCATTAGGGACGTAGGTACATAAGGGGGATGACGTCACCCGTCTAAGTACCCAGCCGTTCCGTAGTTAGCTACCCAAGATTTTCCCGAGGGAAGAAGATTACATTGGTAAAGGATTCTTAGTGAAGAAACCCTCGAGAAGATTACACAGAGGACAGGTATACCTATGGCGCCTAGTCTAGTGCACATAATAGCGGTGCATCATGTAAGTACATGATGCGCAGAAGAAATGTCATCAAGCGACACTCGAAGAGTTCCGATAGACTTTCATGTTAATTAATCAAGAAAAATAATGAATTTTAGTGGAAGTCAAATGAATCGCGCTACACGTACACCGGGTGTTGGGATTAAAAAGTAACCGCCGTAGACAGTATACTTAGCTGTCGTGATTACTTTTAATTGGACCACTCGTTATAATCATGCTCGAATTTTTTCTTCCAATGGACAAAATGACGGCTTCTGTCTCCATTTATTTTACGTGCACCGGATATAAGTGCGTCATAGAAGTTTTGTTAGCTGTCGAAAAATTGTTAAAACGATACGACGTATCAGATGTCCAGCAACCATATTGTTGATGAGGCGTCATGCTGATGTCGTAAAGGGCAATTGGGTCTGTAAGAATGCTAACTGAACTGGTACACTCGTTTTTCATGGGGAAAAAATGGTAATAGAAAAAAAAATTGGATGATAAAAAATCTAGTTTATTCGAACAGCTTTGATCCACCAGAGCAAAATTGAACGAAATTCCCATTCGGATTATGTAGCTGTATGAAGGTCCAGCTGCTGTGCAGTAGCTAAGCCGTGAGTGACGCGCCGAAGGATGAGTGCGAAGAGAGAGAGAAGAGCAAGAGTGAAGTAGTGAGAAGAGGAAGGAGAGAAATATATTTAAAAAATTGACTTTTTAAAATGTACAACAAGAAAAATGTAAAAATGTCTCAGAATAATAATTTTGAATATATTTAGTATTAAGGACATACAAGTACACTGGGCTGGTGGTTGGACAGCATGATGGATACTATAGATTTATATATAGTACAGGTACACGTAGAACTTGATATAACGTAAGAGAAAAAGAGTAATGCACGAGCAACGACACTAGGGGTAGTAGATTTACATCCTTGGAAAGATATCGGGGCAATAAAATCAGTTTAGTAAAAAAAATTCCATGTAAAATTTTAATCGAAGTTTCGATTGGAGCATTGTCGTCGCTCTATTCCGATTGTGATTGGCTGTCGGTGTCGTCGGTCGACGACTGTGAATGTGTAATTTAAAAATAGACTAACTCATCAGGGAAATCTTGGATGAAGTTCGTCAATGATGATGAATATTAAAATAACTTTAAAAAATGCTGATTTGTTGCAAAAAGAATTTTCCACATTAAAACGATACGCATCGTTTCAGAAAATTACATGTTGGTTATCGAACAGATTGGTCAATTATAAATCGAAATTACCTTCGGTTTCGAAATAAAGTGGTTGACTTTGGAATCTTTTCTTGTCCATAAGGAGAGACAGATACTTTCACTAGATCTAGTGCTTGTAAAATTCAAAGGGATAGTATGACCCTACAGGCTAGAAAGGGTACAGCAGCAGTCGTTGCTCGTGTATTAAAAAGAAGTATCAAGGTGAGAAAATTGACTATCTGCTCTTATTTTCATAAGATGTGAAAGGGGTCGACGGTGCTGAGATAATAAGAAATAGTAAAAAAATGATCGAATGATATATTTGATAAGATTAGATATTAGGGACTTTTTCGATTAAAAAAAAAATCAATATCAGGCATTTGCAGATTGAGTAAGTTTTAAATAATTTACCTCCAGATCCATGGTGGTGTAGCGACTGGGCGGAGTCCCGTATTGCCCGTGGGGTTGTGGCAGATGATGGGGATGAAGGGAATGAAGTTGCTGAGCGTTGAACTGTTGATGATGTAGGGAGGGTTGGTGATCTCCGCTAAGAGTGTGTCTTCGTGGTTCGTCCCTTGAGCGACCACCGCCACTTCCGGTACCACCGGAACCACGTGAACCACCTCCCCCACCGACGCCCAATATACCCCCACCAACGCCCCCACTTCTTCTACCGCCCGGTAGCTCGTTGGGCCCACCCTCACCCTCACCCCGGCCGGATCCGCCTGAAATTAAAGAAATTCAATGTTAATAGAATATTTCGTACGTGAGGTAAATATGATATATATATATATATATATATATAACGAAATACATCATTTATATACAAGACGTAAATATAAACGCCTACAAGCCGACATCAGCCTTATTTACTATCGAGCGAATAAGCCGGTATACATGTACAGTCAACACAGCGAATCGTGTCTGCACGTAGTAAACGGTGAAACTTGACGTCGGTAACGTAGGAACCTGTCAAGATCAAAGTAAAAAAAAGTTCAACGCTACGAAGCAAAAGATTTAAAAATTCTCAGCTGCCACAAAGTTCGTTAAATTCCTACCGAGGAGATAGAATTTTGTAAACGTATACATTCCTTTTGCCAAGGTAAACATCAGAGACCGCAGGGGGTTCCCCGGGAGTTCCTGAGGGATAGTCAGAGGATGCGTAACGTGGGAACGTTTATGGCTTCTCCTGTTCTATGGTTTACGGGGACGCGCGTTGTATTCGCGTTGGTTTCACGAATGACGAAAAGGATCGATAGCCGTACTATCGGAATTCGATCGGGCGACAGATTGTTAGAGTGTGAACTAAACGTTATAGGAGGTATGAGAGATAGTCGGCCTATTTGGCAGAAACGGACCTGCCAGGAATAACGGGTTCGTGGAAGCGGCCTTTAAATAGTGTCGCCATAGAAAGACGCCTTGTTTATTTCGTGCTTGGTGAGCACATGGAGACAAGATACAGAATTTGCTCGATCGTGAAAATACGTCGCGACGACGAAATTAGGTAAATTTTTACACGAGTATGAAGAATAAAAAGAGAGAAAATAAAATGAAAATAAAATGGCGACCATAAGCCAAGGGAGGGACTCGGTGCAAAAATAGAAGGGCTCTCGAGATTCGGAATCAGTAGGCCCTCGACTAGGAAACCGTGTTTTAAATATAAAGCCTGATTCACAAGGACGTAATCATGCATGGTCGATGTCCCTTTCGAGAGTTTGACGGAGCATGTGCCTTGGCCATTGACCTCGATAAAATCCACTTAAGAGACTTAAAGCTAAAAGCGTATAGGAGGAAGCTGAGTTACGAAAACTGGTCTCCCATAGCTTTGCACGATTTGATTTTGCATATTACTCGATTGATCCTGGAGATCGCTTTACGACGATTCGTTCGGCTCGAAGGAAAGCATTATGAATCGATAGCGCGACTATTGGACAATTTCAATATTAAGCGCGAAGCGGCGAATTCTTCGTGGGCAGACGAAGAAGACATCTATAGGTCTGCAACCGACGACTCCGTGAACTTCTCTAATTTTAGAACGCTCCGAAGAGGCAGCCATTGCGGTATGAATATCGCGAGCGATACCAACAGTGTGAAAGCCCGAAGGTGTCCGGAATCCCGATCCAATATTATACAAAAAAAAAAGTTTAAGAAATTCGGTCAAAATCTTATGCGTCCCCAGCGTACAATCAATCGTAGCCTAAAAATACCCGGACCCTTTGGAATTTCATGTGCAGATATACGCGTTGCAAGAAAAATAAAAATAACATACAACAAATTAAAAAAAAACAGCATCCACGGATACAGACAAACTCGCAGAATCTTCTGTATCCTAAAATAAAAAAACGACTTTGCGATCCGGATGAAAACATGCAGATCGGTCTTTTGCGTTTTACGCGTAAAATTCCAGAAAACGGAATGCCACGTGGTCCTCATCCTTGCTAGATATTTCCAGGATGCTGGAGGCGCATTCTACATTTTAATCTATCACGTCTACCCTAGGTACACCAAGGCGAGTCAAGAATGCAGTATCAGACCGTCTCCCTGGAGGGTGATAAAAAATATTAAACATCACACGCACACTGCAGCCAAACCCGGAAATCCTTTGCAAGACTCTGTCCCCTTGGTATTTCTCTGAAAAATTTCACTCGGACGATATACATACGACGAATGAAAGAAAGAGCCGAGAAAAGACACTAAATAATTTCAGTAAACGTCGTCTTCTCAAAACGAGCCTGTCGAAAAGCTTAAAGATACATCGCCAAGAATTCGTAAGCGCGTTAACACGTGCGTCAGTCGCATCTGTTCAGCATAACTCCGTATCTGCCGAAGAAAGCGCAAGGATATATACGAGTAAAGATAACACTTAAAAAGAAAAATCCTGACGTAAAGCACTGGCAAAAGTCGCACAGACCACGTTCATGGTAAATCAGCGAGATGGATATAATGACGGTAATGAGAACAAAGTTACTCCGCGTGGGGTCCAGAGTGATGCTGTGTAAAAATTCGAGTCGTCCGATTATCTTTACAGTGCATTAACCGCGAGTCTTAACTACAGTTTTAAGCGGGCGGCAGCATCCTTTTATTTCAATGAAAAGATCGCCCCGTTTCATGCGGGTAATCCAGCGGCGTTTTCCGCGACTGCGTTCCCGTCGCGAATCGAGTTAGGAACGTCGAGGAGGAGACGCTATAACACGATGGAGATGTGGGTTACGGGACATTAGCCATAAAATATTCAATAGACTATAGATATACGTGTCCCATATATGCCATATGCATATACACACATACGATATATATATCTATAGCGTAACATGGCTCGACCGTCACATTTATTACGTAGAATTAAATTGATCCAAGTGCAGGAGCGGAGTAAACATTTCCATTGAAATTTTAACGAGAAAGGTTAATCAATTGATCAACTTACAACCTCGAAATATCCCATGGTTTTTCATAATTAGAATTTAAAATTTTCCCTTGACTTTGAAAATCCTTGAAAAGAATCGAATCGCATCGAGTCTGACGAGCAACACGAAGCCGTCGACTTATTCCGAGAGCTCCGTCGACGGTCGAGGACGTCGACGAGGATGCAACGGGATGCTCGACGTTACTAATTAGGCCGATTTCGGCAGGGGTAAATAACGTCCTCCGAGGACTAACGTCGGCGCTAACGAGTCTTAATCAGGGTGGCTCTCAGCGAGTCTCCCAATCGAGTCTCGGTAATGAAGGAAGCTGCAAGTACCTATATCTATATGAGGTTTTTACACAGTGAGTATATAGATATATACGCGTATGTGGTACCAAGTGAACAGAGGAATATATATATACATAGTACGTACATAACCGTACACACGTGTAACAAACACTCACATACGGTCAGAGCAGAGGAATTCTGCCGTGCACGAGAGCATCGGCTAGAACCAGGTCAGCCATGATTCCCTCCAGCTCACGTGTTATACCAAGGGCTAATTCGGTATTCGATCTCACGGCTCCAGAATCGAATGCCACTTTTTCTTTGGTCGCTGACTGAAAGGTGCCTCGGTATATTTCAACGTCGAGAACAAGTAAAAAAAAAGAAAAACTTACGAGTCTTGCGAATACAAGAAAATCCCCACGTATTTTCCAAGCTACACGAATTGGCGCAGAGTCCATAAAAAATAATAGGTAACAGAATAAAAGTCATTCCTATGACACGTATAACGAGAGTAAACTCATGAAAAGTTCCTATATCTACAACTATCGTTACGCCTCTTCCCTGTTTACTGGATTCTATTAAGAGGCGAGCATCCAGTAAATTCACGCAACTTCTTGGCTAAAGTTCGCGAATACTGGATGGATGCGGCTGACAAGCGAAAGTTCACCAACTTCTAATAGGACACAGTGCCTCTGACTTTCTTCGAGGAGTTGACAATGAGTTTGAAACTTCGACAGTTGCCATCGGCGAGTGGCTCGGTAACGTCGTTGACACGATAGCGGAAACTTTTAAAAAATACATAAAGCACACAGTCTGACATGGATAGTTACAAAAAAAAAATAATTTCAAAAAAATTGAACCAATTTCTTTTTTTTTCCAAAACTTATCACACAATGGAACAATCGTCCGGTGAAGAATACGTGTTAATAATTCGTGATTTAAATCAACGTCCGCCGCAGATATTTAGCGAATACATAGAGAAAGCAGGCAAACATATTGGCTCGGGTGCCAGCAAAATTTTCAATGGTAAATTCGAAACGGCGGAGAAACGCTCTTTATCCCAGTGTCCATGCCGGCCGCTTTCCTTCGTATAGCTACAGCCCTTCCACGTATATATACATATATACCGCATTATACAAATACCGCAGCAGGAGCGTCAGGTACATTATTTGCATACTACGTAAATGCCTAATAACTTAGTACGTATGTGCCTGTTTCGTCGTCAGTCTCGCTACGTGCTTATAAATGCAGTTAGAGCTTCCCCAAGCTGGAATTGAACCATACGCGTATAAGTATATTCAACCTCCAACGTATACCTTGCTCGCCGTAAGTTCCCGACAGATATCTCGTGCAGTGGGTATACTTGGGCACACTGTCACGCAAGCTCGCTGACTACGCGGTGGTCGTGTTAAACGCACGTATAGCGAATTGGCAATACTGAAGAGACTAAAGAGAGTGAAGGGAGTCAAGTGACTAACGTGACGGAGCGTGCTGGCCGACCTTGGAGGAAAGGCAAACCTCGTTAAAGGGATGAAGTAACGGTAATACGTACTTACGACACTGTACAAGAGTGACGTACAGGTAGGGTGAAGGCGTGTGCGAAGATGACGTAGAATAACAATAAATGCACGCGCAACTCACTGCAGAAAAGTTTTTCGAATCTAAAAGGCATCCATTAGGCACTAAAGTAGCTACTACGTGTATTAAAACTGAAGATTAACGTTTGCCATGAAAATATGTCATTTTTTTGCAGAGATATATGGAATCTAAATAGTAAAAATTGCATTATATACATATACTTCATACGTTGTTACAGCTATATTATTTTCTGAGATATCTCAGCTTATAGGTGGTGCAAGCGGATGAAATTTTTACTGCTAATGTCTGCTTAACGTGTACGATTTTTCTCCATGATAATTACGAAAAAAAATCGCTCTTTCTTATCGATGTGACCTTAGGCAGATAAGATTTTCGATATGAGAAAAAATAAGGCACGTATTTATATACGTGAGAATGTAGCCTCCTGCCACGGCTGGATATTACGTACGTATGGGATGAGTCTAAAAATGACAGAAGTCTCTACAGGCAGGATAGGCGACTAAGAAACCTTGACCTCCTTTGCTTTGTTCTAACGATTCGTCAGCAGTTCACGGAAATGACTGTGAAAAAGATACTGGTATTCGAGCAATTCATTTTTTTCATATACCAATTGTACCAGGAACCCTACGAGAATATTTGGTAATCTGGAAAGCTCGTAAGTGGTCAATATAAAGTGTTCTGTTCAAGACGGCGAATTAATAATCGCCCCTGACACGCACGGGGATAGAAAAAAAGAGAGAAAGGAAGGTACCAAGTGACGAGGTAATGAGAAATAAAAAAAAACGTCTTTGACGAAAACGTCGTCGCGCTTGAGAATTAACAGCTCGACGCCGGATGCGACGACATTCAATAAAAATAATCGTGACAATCTAAATATTCTCGAGCACCGCATCGAGTGAGTTTATTCATAGAGAAATGTACCGGGCATTGTGCGAGAGTAAAACGTGGCATATGGGTGGCGCTGGGTATTAATCTTCGTAACAAGAGTCGGCCGAGTCCCTTGGTTCAAATGATAAACTACTGTCCGATATTAGCGTGCGAAAGCGAAGCGTAAGACCCGACAAAAGATATCCGTACACCGTTCATAACTTGCCATGAAAACAATTGTCTCCCTTACGCGTCGCGACTATCATGTAAAAGTTGGACAATACTATTACCAGTGACTGGTAAATTGTCTCAATGGGCTTTTGCTGCGCTTATCGATTGCACGCCGTTTGCTAGGACGCCGCCGAAAATATTCTATACAGAAGTAGTGTAACCTAAAATATATTAACGTCCATGGCCTATCGGTTCAGAGTTTTTTGCCTCGACTGTCAATTATTATTTAAGTACAGTCCGGGCGAAAAATTGAAAGCTGTCTATCTATGCCTCTGATTTATGATTTACGTGGACAAAATACCATAAGACCGTACTCGTATTCGTATGCGTAAGACCATATTCTATAGTAACGAAACACACATTGCAAAGTGTGTACGTTTTGGATCCTATAAGAAAATTTCCTGTCTCTTTTATATAAAATATATCAGTACAGCAAAGGTATACCCGATGCTATGGAAACATATAGGCTGGTCGACGAACCCGACTGGAAACGATGCGAGCTTCGCTTCCCTTTGTTAATCGATACGTGGACTCGTATCGATATTACCGGAAGTGAGAGTAGCTGAGGTTTTGTAAAACGTGAGATATGTCTATAGCGTTTTAACTGGCAATCGTAGTCGAGGGATTCGATTGGAAGAGGTGTATAACGGGGGTAGGGGAAGTTTAGGGTTAAGAAAAAAGAGTCGCTACGAATTTTAATTGAAAGTCTGTACAGGAAGTTACGTTAAATGAAGCCGTGAACGTAGCTGCGTATTACACGGGTGTACACGCGGTACATTGGAAAAGAGAAAGGAGGGTGAAGAGTAATCGGAAGTGCCGCGTCAGGCAGACACCCCTCCTCACGCACCCTGAACTAAAATACAATCTCAAATCGGACGAAGCAATAGTAGGACGCGTGGGGTTTTAATATTTTGATAAATTGCTTCAATGATTTATGTCCGACGCTGACAATAATTATTAACACTTTTGTAGCGCGGTGATATAGGTGCTAGACTATGAAAACGTCGTGATTCAGTTCGAGAGCGTAAATCGGTTGAGGATAACGAAGGTACGACGAGGGATGAAATAAAGGAAAGAAAAAGGCTCTGACGCTTCTGAGAATCCATTGTCTGTTTAAAATCGACGAGTAAGAAGACATTTAAAAAAAAAGAGCAAGGCTTTCGCTTCCCACGAATACAACACTGTTGGCTTGCGCAGTAAACCAACCATTGCCGTTTTCCTTATCAGAGAAGAAAGTGGAAGGACTCGATCGCATCTCGACGTAAAAAGATGGAGAATAGGGAATGATTAAAAAAGAGAGAGTAAGAAAAAAATTAATATTTGACGAAACGTTATCCCATACCGAGGCCTCGAAATCTATTCAATCCGCGTATAATAGGATATCGATTGATTTTAATTACGAGAGAGCACGCTGATTCGCCAACGATTTTCTATATCCGTATACATTGTACCGGTGCAAGTGGGCGTTCTATAAATTATGAATAAACATAAGCAATGATAAAGCGTGATAAAGCGATTGTCGACGATTCATCAATCACCGTGTTATTGCATAACGATGCACCGCCCGAAGGGCTCGATGCAATCCAATGCAATTTTCATGGAGATTAATTGCGAAATTGTTTGTTCCCGATCGCGTGAAATAATGACAAAAATTGAAAAGAAAAACAATTTTTCAATTTCACCGAACAAAAATGATGAAATATATATCAGGATATACGAAAATACTATTCATTCCCCTGTTCCGTCGTCCAGTGCTCTTTTAAATTACTCATTTAGTTTTTCCTTTCAGTCATCAAAGCCGATTGGGAAATGCGGGTCTGGCGCATCGTGCAACCTCAAATATGTTTCTATACCGAACCACGTACGCGCGTCAGGGCCGTATTGCATTCCACGAGCATGTATCTAGTATCTACTGGCATCTATCAGGATGTACTGACACCTTCGAACACCGATATACTATATGGCAATCCAAGATGGAATAGGTACCAGACACGAATTCTAATCGAGCACCAACCGCAACTGATGCAAGTTTATTTCCGTAAGAGGGTGCGCGCACGATTCGTCTGACTAGACGACGGATGTATCCCCTTTCTAGCTGCCATTCTATCCTTCGATGCAAATACGTATCCATCTTGCTTGGTGACGTTCGGCGTCCTCGTATGTATACACGTAGTATATACAACGTTACCTTACGTCTACAAAGCACGTACGAGTATATATGTATATAGATATGGTTGACAAGACGTTCGATAAGGTACTCTATATAAAGCCTTACCTAGTCGAATCGACTCTACAGGTTCATTCAGGTGTACGAAAATCGCAGGGGAATTGTATATAGGTGCACGTACAGTGCGTGTAGCTAAGGGGTAAAATCTATATTTCGTTAGCAAGTAAAGAAAGTGACTCGAAAGAATAGAGAAGGAAAAATAGAGTTAAAAGGAGGGTTAGAGAGAAGAAATTTATTTCCCAGAGGACAAAAATGAAAAAACTTTATGGGGTTTGATGTATGAAGATATTGAAAGTTGGGAACATTGAAACATTAACGATGCATATCGTGCGCTGTTTCAGCTTCCTCGTCGGCTGGAGGTTACTAATATTTTTGTTTGGACATCGCGTGTACGGAGAGGGCGAAATTTAAACGGTCCAAGAGAAAAATGAGAAGGGTTGTACAACCCTTGGCAGGTCTCGCCGCCGCACTTCTGCCGCCGTGTGTTTCATCCTGAAAAGAGGCTGGCGACGGTTCTCTGTTATTTTTTTTGTTTGTTTTACAAGCACAATATACCGTGTGCTCCCGCCTGTTATTCATTGTGCTAAATTTTGTATGCTCTGGATAGAAAGATTTCAACTGTGACCCTACGACGGCTCTGCCGGAAATGAAGGAAACACTTGATGACACGTGGAAACTCGTGGAAAGTTTAGTGGCAGTAATTTTTCCTTTGCAAAATTTTAATTTACGATATCGTATGATATCAAGAAAATAATACTGATTTTGTTCTGTATATAGAAGAAAAAGTGAAATCTTTGATTTTGCCTTGAATTTTTATTAAGTCGCCGGTCGAGGAACTCTGTATACTCTTTTTTCGTACGGAAAGGAAGTAATTCTGAGGGCGATTTTCTCTGACAAGCCGGAAGTGGCTCCGCCGTCTCAAATTTCTCGGGTTTCAGGGTTGGCCGATCAAAAGATCCTCCCTAGACACGTGATACTGATCGGTCGCGTTGAGAAAATCTCAGTAATAATGGCGTCTGTCTGGTATCCCGATAGCTCAATTCGTCCGGCAGTCAAACGTCACCTTTTTAGAGGTCTCGCGTGAAACGGTACGCATCGTACAGTTAGTAGAATTAAATTAAAAGAAACGTATAGAACTAATATTTTGTATTGAACAACGTTTACTTACATTATGGTAAATCGAGTCTTTTTTCTCCCACTGAATTGATAAATCCAGAAAGCCTCGCGGCCGGATAAAATAATAACGTGAAATTGTTTAATTCGCGCACTTACTTCCGGCCGGCGTTCAGGACTAATTTAAAGAGCCGTCTAGTAGTAGCGCTCGCGCGTGTACTGCCGCCGGAGGCTGGGAGGCAAAAAAAACACTACACGGTTTTATAATCAATATTAGTTGGCCGACGTGCCGCAACGCGTCGCCAGTATCAATGAAAGCTCCGATGCACATGCGATGCCACGATCAAACCACAGTTACCGAACAGTCGCTCAAAGAACGTACAAAATGTCTCGAAAATGACAAACGCGTAACGCGAAGCATTATACGAATTGGCAAGAGACGTTTCCGCGTACTTTTTCGGCGAAACTAGCGTCAGGGTGTGGCGAGGAGTTTTAAAAGATTCTCGAGCTTCACCCGGCGTCCGCCAGAGGCGAAGCTGAAGGGTGTCGAGCCACACTGGCGACATCTCGTTACGTGTCGATGAACTAGATCCTCGGTTAAACTGGTGCCTATAAAACGCCGAGTCCCGCCCATGAGAATCCCTCGCTGGATAACAGGCAACATTTAATGGATATCCTGCTCGCAAAAGCTACGCCTCATGGAAATCAACGTCGCGAATGGCTATTCGAAGTGACTGTCTTTTTCTAGCAGCTGTCAGGCAACGCTTTGAACTTAATCCAAAGATTGCAAGGATACTAACACAGGACAGTAAAGGAATTAAAAGTAACGTCCATCGAGCGCAGATACGATGTATTCCGTAAAATTTCACGTATGCTCGTGGAGCGTACAAGCTTAATAACTCGAGAGCTTCACAGCAGAGATACGACCGAATAAAACGTTTTAATGGCCGTTGACTAGTAGGAATGACTCTGTGGTAAAGGCGAGTCTGGATGGTCGGTAAGAAAGACATCTAATAATCCCGCGACAGTGGAGAATGTGCTAAAGTTAATAATTAACTGTGAGACAGAAATTTGCCTTGCATCCCTTAGAAAGGACTGTGCCCTTAGAGTGGCAAAGTAAAAAAAAAAGAATTAACGCGGTTAAACAGGACGGTTCAAGGTAAGGTAAGTCAAATGTAAAAATCTTACTCTGCCGGTTAATCACAAATTAATTCTACACCAAAGGTTGGTTCGCGTTAGTTCGCGGGCGTTTCGCTTCCCCCAAGCCACGTGTCATCCCCATGGCGCCTCGACCATAATCAAAACAACACAGGAAGTGAGCCGTCTCCAGATTTTTTAGGAGTTGCAAATGCTCCACCAACCAGATTTTATCCTGACTCGTTACTAGTGAATATTCACTTTACAACCACGCAATCCTTACGTGCATACAGAATACGACCGTCGGGTGGGTGAATATACGCGGAAGCTGGAATATAAGGGTAGGTAGGCACGTCCCTTCCGAAACTTTTTTTTTTCAGCAACCGCCATCATTTCCTTCCAACACGGAAGTGCGATAGTCCGCTTAACTTGAACCTTAGATTTTCGCGAGAAATATACTCGCGCCATCTGAAAAGAGTTTACGAGCCAAGGGTGTCTGCTAAGGGCGGCTAGGTAGGTCCGCACTAGATGTTAAAGCTTTATTTTTATTTATAGGGTCATAGCCAGAGTACAGCCCGCAAACTACCCTTACCTACGACCAAACCGGAAAAGCATGTGCCACCTTCTTACCGAAGCTCTTGGACTCGACGTTTTATACCTATCATCCCCTTTCCGGTCACGTGCAAGTGGTCGAATAAAAATTTCATTTGTCAAGAGGCACAGGAAGTCGTCGCTTCTGCAAGAATTCTCTCCCCTCCTTCACCACCACCCCCCCCCGCACCACCCACCGAAACACCCTTACGGAACTGCACTATCGAAAATTTATACGTCACTGTGTACATAGCTCTCGTCAAGGGGATGCTCGGAGCACCAAGCCTTAACTCCTTTTCCACCCTTCCTCCAGAAACTATTTCGACATTTCTCTCGAAACGAATCCACGTCCTGAAGTTTCTCGTTTGGAAAACGTTAACGGGGTCAAAAATAAAGCTCAAAGGGTTCATACCGCAACCCTCCATAGCCTTGTATTGCATTATCCTGCTGTACAAGCACAAGTAATGTCCGCAGGTCAGAAAGAAAAAAAAAAAAAGAATAGCCAAGGGGTTGACAGCTGCAGTTGCCACGGTGACAGTTACAAGCGTAGGGGTGAAACTTAAACCTGGAAACCTAGCAAAGACTCAACTGATTCCTGGGGTTAAATTAAGCTTATAATATATCTGCTTTAAGAAGGAATAAAGAGGTTAGGTGAAAAAAGAAAAAAAGACGGGGTAGATGGAAAACAGTTAACCACCAGGGAATCTATAATGACGTCCCTCTTCCTTTTTATATACATACATACATACATAAGTGCACAGCATATACCGTTATCATGGACAATTTTAAAACCGTGTGAGAATTATGGCCGCCATATTATCTCGGTCAGTGCTTATCTGCATCTCTTAACGGTGCACTGATTTTGCGCATTAAATTTTCTACGCTACTATGAATTTTCCCACATTTAGATAAATATTTGACAGGATTCACATAAAGCTCAATGAGAGAGACGCCAGAACGTGCCCTAGCCTATCCTAACCTAAGCTAATCTAACTCAATGGAAACTCGTATAAACGTGGAGTCGTAATGGCCTGTCAGGTTTTGACTGTGAAACAACACGAGCACAAGACACTATCGACACGTGAAGTTACAAGTATCCCAGTAATCGCGAGCATTATGTAACGATCGGAGTAAATATTGGGAAGTGGGAGGGGGGCATTAGAATTTTTCAATGCTTTGATCGCTTGTGGAGTCATGAGACTATTATCATTATCTCTCTCTCTCTCTCTCCCGTCTCTACTCACTGTCCTCTATCCTCTTCTTCCCCGTGCACGTAAAAGCATTCAGGATTATGAGACTACTAGGATACATAAGGGGTGGCGTAATCCCGGCATGGAAATGGGAAAAACATAGGAAACGTGGTCCGTTGGAATCCTGGATTAGAGAAATATGATTTGTAATTCTTCCGGTAAAAAAAAGAGTCTGCTCCTTCCGGATCTGTAGTACCGCGACCAAATAATTTTTACCGAATAAATTCGATATCCGGGAAAACTCTATTGCACCATTGCTCTAAAAGAAAAAAAAAATCTATTGACCTCCGTTTTCATGGAAGAAAGAAAATTTTTTTGTTCCAAACGAGAATAACAGCGAACGTAGGACTGCAGAATGAATGAAAACGGAAGTCTTCCAACAGAGTGAAGTATTACCGGGAAAACTGTTTGCGGGAAGAAAGAAGAACGCTTCGAGCGTCAGAAGCAAAAGCTACGCGTATAAGTACAGCATGGGAAGTGGAAGAAGAGAAAAAAAAACGGTGTAAATTGCGATTCGATTGAATTTCGTCAGGAGGCGTGGAGGGAGAGCGAGGATAGTAGTTGGTAGGAATTCAATAAAATCCATCAGTTTTTCGAACGCCAGTTTACATTACCGAAGGAAACGCGAGCTGTTCCGTCGATCCACTTAGTATTCCGCCATTTTTTTTTTTTCTAAAGATGGCCTGACCCGACCTGCCCCGTCGCCGTCAAATTTACCGTCGACTATTTCCACGCGGGACTGCCTTATTTAGATACGAGTCTATCGTAAATTACTGGAACGACGATAGGAAAGGCTCGATAAAGCTAAACGAAAATTCGAAGTTCATCATCCAATAGAAGCACGTCGACGGTCTTAAAGAGTCAAAGCGACTCTTCAAATGGAATCGAGCCACAGTGCTTTCGCACTGCTTCGAAAAATCGATAGACTCCAATAATATTTTTTAATCTTATTCCCACTCCGTCGAGACACAATTAAACGTGTCGTCGAGCAAAGGCTATGAGGTTCGCTGCAGAACGGCTAGAGGATCGTTACGTCCTTGAGAATTGTACCTAACAATAGCCAAGAGTCCGACCCTCACCTGGTGTAGCGAGACGACTGAAGCTGGTAGCTGGTGGATACGAGGGTGACAAAGAGTAAGACAAAGGGAGCGAGTCGGTTAATCCGGAAAAAGGTTGACGAATCGAAATATAGGATGAAGAAGAGTCGAGTTACAATTACGTATAGGGAACGAACGGTGGTGGTGACTAGACGTCTACATCCCCTTTTAAGAGCGAGGAATGATATTTTAAACCATTAAAATTTCAACGGGCGTCGATCGTGCGCGCGCCGCTGCTCGACAGTTTTGAACTTGGACGCGTCTGTTGGCAAGTATGTTTGGTGATTAAAACTTTTTGAATAATTAAGAGCTCTTGGACCTTTTGGATACGTGGTAGGTAGCAGTCAGGACAGAGAGCATTTCTTAAGATCTGCAGATGTCACGAGTTACCCCGTACTCGAGTTATACGTAGCGTCTTTACGTAGTAACAATCTCTTTTAAGGTTATGTACAAGCGTAACGCGCATGCGCCAACTTTCAAGTTCTCCACAGCTTCTAATTTAGCACGCAGCTTTGAACGCGGACCCCGCGCAGTGATTCCCGCGAATTAATTACAAGCTTTTCAACCCTTTTACTTTCCTGCCCGTATACATCGAGTTACGTCGAGAAACTTTACTTCTTGAAACCCATGAGAGAATGGTTAAAAAACAGACGAAAAAAAAATGAAAAAAACTCACCGGTGTCGTTGGACTGGCGTCCTTTGCCATCTGGATTCCACTCTTCATCTGAAATAAAAAAATTGATAACCGATTAGATACGATCGATCATGCCGATTCCTTAACCGAAAAAACAGAACGTAACAAACTGCGAGATATAAGAGACATAAGAAGTAAACGTAAAGGATATTATCGACGAGAAACATGGAAGCTGAAAATGCTTTTTTTTCCTCCGTTATTTCACAGCCAACCCCTTACTGTACAATTTCAAGACAGCGTGCCAGAAATCTTTGTCCAAAGACAGTCCCTTTCGAATAGAAGATCCCTTTGGTCGTGTTGCCACTTTACAATTTCAACATTTTCACGATCCTCTTTTTACCACAGAGACGAACTGTAGCGCACCTAACGCCGATCCTGGGATAATCTCCTATTAGAGAGCTAATCGTGAAATCGCCTCAAGGATTTCCAAGGATTACACCTTCGACCAAGGGATTCCTTTCCACGCTCTTGCGTGGATCCCCCATCCCCGACATACGTAACCTGAACCCACTCGGTATGACCTGGTGCAACGACCTCAGGTCTTGGGTCGTCTTGTCTACGTCATCTCCTAATTCGTATTTACATGACGTATGTATAATTGTATATACCCATAATGCACTTACTATACATACATCATGCAGTATGCACGAAGCATGGCAATCTATAAGGATCACACGATGAACCAATACATACTTCGGTACAGGTAAACATGGCATGTCCAGTCGTCTTGTACGATCTAAGATTTATTATCGATCAATCGATCCTTCTGTTTCTCTTTCATACGGTGAAATAGGTACGGATACGCCTATTACGTAATCAGTGGATGATTCTTATATAAATCTTCACGGTTCTAATTTACATCTGAGTATCTTGGTAGCCTAGAAGAAAAATCTCTGAAAATCCTTTTCCTAGTCGGAAAGGAAGTTGCTTCGAGGCACTGGGTTAGACAAGCTACCTTTCATTCCCACTCAAAGTCTTTTTTCCGGGCGTGAACTCCATAGGTATACAAATCCACTGGGCTTCCCGAGATCCAAGAGAACATCAAGCCTGCACTTTCCCAGAGTCCAAAGTTTCTTTATGCAGCCGTACAAAGATGAACGATTCGCAACGAGTCTCGTAATATATATTTTTTTCATTTTTGTATATATATATATATATACACACACAATATATATACATATGTTAATGAAGTAGTTTACCTGAGGGTTCGGAATCTGATCCCGGTGTAGGACTAGCATCCACGCTGTGCCTTGAACCTTGACAACACTCACTGCACTTGCTGCACATCGTGAACCTCACTAAGGTCAGTTTTCAACTTTCCGTTTTCGTCAATATGACGTATACGAAGGGAGCTAAGCAATCCGTAAAAGCGCCTTTAATTTCGTCAGCTAAGAAACGTTTCGACTACGCAGGTCAAACTCAAAACCTGTACGGTAGACCGTAGTACAAGGATGTTAATTTTATCAAAAGAAAAGAAAAAAAAATTATAAAATTCCTTGGATGGCATAAGTGCTTTTACTGCGATTACTCTTGCATTAACTGTGAGTCTCCTATGTCATGACAACCAACATGGCCGACTTGTATTACGGTAGCGGGACTATAGTGGGATTAGAGTTTTATACCAGACGGTAGAATTCGACGGTAGAAACTAGTCGACGAGTTCGATTGAATCTGGCTGGTTGGGTACGGCGCTGTTTCTCCTAATTAGAGTGGTTCGCCCGCTTGTATGCCCAACACTGCTTCAGTATGGTATCGGTACAGTTAGGTACGTATAGGTATACCTATGCTAACAGTAGGTGAAAACAAGTTGTTCGTACCACCTAGATGAAGTTGCACCTATCGCGGCTAGATCAACCCTACCTTTTGCTTTATAGAAAAAAAGACAAAACCCTGGAAGGAGGACCGACAGTGGGAGGCTGTCTGGATGATTCCTTTGTTTCGCGAAATTACTGGGCTCTTTCCTGGTAAACTAATTTCTAGTATTTACCTGTAATTAAGATGAAATTATTCGTTCTAACGGACCAGGCTAATTTATACGACAGACGACGGTGTTAATTAGACGAGCTGACAAAAAGGGGTGTATTTGACTAATCGTCCTACCCACCGTTAACCATTATTAATATACTCGGAATAACGAAATAGATGCATAGCAACGTATGGCAATGATATTTATCATGTTTAATGTATCTTTGACCTTGTTGATGCAGAGTCGTATGTGTCACGTACGTAAGGGATGACAGATAGCAATTAAATAATCGTGACCGTCCAAAAGTCACGTATTTTTCGTTAGAAAAAATTTTTTCATCGAACCATAATGGATATCCGATAACGTTGAACTAGGTCAGTGAACGTTATTATCACTAGATTAATTATCTTAAACGATCGGGTAACCTTATCGACACGAGGACGAATTGCATCCGATCGATTGGATGCAACTGGGTGTTGCCATCGAACATTTCAATCAATTTTGGATGGTGGACTAATTGCAATTACAGGCTAAACGAAGGCGACGGCAGCTGGTACCAGTCAAGTATAGTCGAGGAAGCCGCAGTTAGGAGTTTCATCCCTTCGTGACCCGATCCAGGGCTATCCTAATCCCTTGGCTCCCACGTCAACCTCATCACCCTCGTATCTAATCGCAGCCAGAAAAGATCCCTTAGTTATGGAATTTGATTGGCCAAACTGATCCTCGTTCGGTCACTCCTCAATCCTCAATCATATCTAGACACTTTGATAGGGCTTCGGTGCTTTAGGTCAGGTTAACCAGAGGACATTGACCTGCTACGACCTCGATCCTTCCTACCTAGAAAAAGGCACCAGCCAACGTCCTATACACTCGAAAGACAGGCTCTGAATTCACTGATAGCTTATCTAAATTGCATGGGCTGAAATAACGTGAAAATACAAAATTTCCAATTAAAATTTTGGGCAAGCAATATTTTCGCTAATTATTTATCTAGCGCCTCATCCATTCACCTTGTTCCTAGCTAGGCTTGTCATCCGAAAATCTATTAGCTGAGCTGCATCAAGCTAAGGTAGACTGCTATTACTTTTTTACGTTAAGATCCAAAGCGATTTCATAGTGAGAAAATTGCTGGTAAAAGTGGAGGGTGGTTACCGTAATGTTTCGCCGTTTTTTTTTTTTTTTTTCATTGATGTTCAAACAAGGGCGACTCGATGGAAAAACTTTTTTAAAGCCTGAGCACTTAACGTCGTAAGGACCCCATAGTTTATCCGTACGTAACGTGTATTACTCTGGTCGATGATGTATATACATAGTATATACATATGTAGTACACCCCTGTGACGCTTCTAGTACATATATATATCATTTAAGCTATACGTATACGTTTATGGTATATATACCTACATGTAGCGACACAGCATGGCTTTTACCAAGTGACTATATGTAGCAAGCTGACTAGGTACACGTTAGGGAGGATCGTAGGTCACTAGGGCAAAGGTTCATAACCCAGTTATAAAAGCATGCTACCTCCTGCGACGCCTGCGTGCGACTGTGTCGTACATAAAGGAGGATATCTCATCTCCGACCCCTTACCCAACCCCTCCTGTACACTATTGCTATCATATCGCTTCGACTCGTCAACCAAAAATCACGTGAGAGTTTATCGAATTTAAAAAAAAAAATTGAAACTCCTATAGACAACTTTGGTAGGAGATTTCAAGGAATATGAAGTCTGCTGATAATAGCTGAAAATAAACAACTAATCAGCCGTTATAATCGCTGACGACGAGCAATCGGCAAAAGTTTTTCAAAATAGGGGTAGATGAGTTTGGGCAGTGGAGAACACAACGGCGCTGACAGAACGACAGGACTGAACCCTGAGGTAGGTAAAGTGGGTCTGATGGGGTGGATCGAGGGTTGGTGAAGAGGACCTAGAGCCAGATCATCCACGATTGTTCAGCAGTTTTCGTTGTTTTACGAGGAACCCAGCGTCCGTGGCCTCCGAGGTCCTCGGCAAAATTAATTAAACTCTGGATTTCACTCTGATTGCAAATATATAGCTGAAATTGGTTTAATAAGAATGAGTTTACCTAAACGCTATTTGAAATAGCGAGAACTGTCTTAATAGAATTTCTGTATTCGATATATGTATATTTATTTTATGGATATATATATATATATATATATATATATATATATATATATAATACGCGTACACGCTCCAATTCGATAAGGGTAGCTGCTCGATCGATCCGTGAAATGATTTCCCTCTTCCACGGTTAAATTAATCCTATATCCCGTACAACGCTGTTATCGATGAATATTATTCCATCCCCCTATAGGTATTCAAACGGAACAGTATCTCCTTTCAGATATGAAATATACGGGAGGCATAGTGATAACCCGGGTATCTAGGTCATAAAAAATTTTTTCGAGTATATCAAACTTTTTTGAAAATTCAGCATAGTGCGACGTATCATGAAAAAAACATTGCAATGGGGTCGAAAAAGTCGATATACCGAATAACGTGTGAATCGTTCGATTTGTATTGACGAACTTTGTTAACCAGTCGAGAAACGATAATGGTTCGAATTTCGATGTTGATTCGCGACGAGAATGGAGTCTCTGGGCATTGAGGGAATCGCAGCGGATGAAGTGCGGTAGTACGGAAGATTACGGCTAGGATGTGCAAGGGGGGCTAGCTAGAACAAGGGAAGGGAACACTGTTGGAATTTATAGAGGAAACTGGGTTAAGTGTTTCCGGGTTCCAGAAGGTTTTATGCATTGGTATTTAATTACTATTAAAGCGAATATAATTGGAAAGTTTTTCACGCAAAGTACAAATAAAGAAGAAGGCTCGTCGTCTCCAGTCATTCGCTCGATAACTTAACGAGTCCATGACTGCCGTATAATTGACTCCTCGGTATCGAAGGAACCCGAGAAAAGGATATCGCTAATTATCAGAAAAAAGAAAAAAAATAATAAAACAAACTTTTTCTACAGAAACTCCAGATACCTATACTCCGCGTATACCGGGTCACCCTGGCTATATTGAATCTTGGAAAAAAAGATATACAACCAGGTCACAAGGTCAGATAAAAGGGTTGTCCGAGTGAGTCTGAAGCATTTAAAATTTTTCGAATCGGACTGGTAAGGATTTCATGACGTGACGAGAATCGGATAATCATATCCTAAAATCAAGGTAGAACGAGCACGTACGCTTCTAGAGCTGCAACATAGATGAAGCATGTACGGTATCGATGCACGTTAAACCACACGTCAAAATTCTCGGAATATCCCTGGGCAAATGTGCGAAAGCCCAGGTGATACATTAATAGAGCAATAAGGGTGGATCGTTCGGATACCCGAATTTCCAGGAAAATTATTTGCTAAGCGCGGATAAAAAAATCAGAAGGGTTATCGGGTATAGGATGTGAGTGCGACTATAAAAGGAGGAAAAAAAATGCTAAAAATTCCATGGCATTAGGGGGAGAGAGAAGGAGGGGGGGGGGGGGATAAGTCAGACAGGAAGTTTCGCGGCCCAGTTTACTTGGCAGATCGGGCAAGGGTTGTTTCCGGGTTCTCATGCGAAAAAGTTGGTCCTGCCGTACAGAAAGCCGGAGCCAGAGAGAATCACAACGGGACGTTAGCCAAGGTCGTAAAGTTGCTGTAGCAATAACGAAGGAAGAGCCGGTACCCCGTTATGGGTGCCGCGACGCTCAATCCCAAGAGGCGTCGCGATGACTGGCTGATGGGAGACGCCTCGCGTCGCAAAAAATCCTATACCGGAACTCACTTGATCATCCCTTATTAAAGGAGGACTTGTGTAGCTATATATATATTTTTTCCCCGATTCAACTTCCGTGCGAATACGAACGACTTGGTAGGGACGCCAATGTAAAGCACTGGCAGTCTCGTTAAGTCGTGCCAATTTGCAAAATTGCGCAACGAAGTGCGCCCGAGTCAGTCTTAAGTGACGATTAAAGTTCGTGAAATCCGCGCGACTTCAGTGAGTTTCTTTTTGCCTCTTATTCGCCATCGTGCTCTTCCTCTTCTTTCATGCTTTTATACTTGCTCCTCCTTCCACCCGCGAGTTCCTTGAGAAGCTTAGGTTCGTCTCATTACGTAAGCGCTGTTGGTGCGAGAGAAGTGAATCGGAAGTGGATGAGAGACGGTGGAATAAAGAAGGAGAAAAGTAGATAAGGAACAAAAAGAAAAGGAAGGTAAGCAAATGCGTCGCTCGCTTCCGTATTAACTCTTTACTTCATTCCTTTTTTTTTCTTTCCTTCTGCCGAGGGAACCTCAAAGACTCGCGTAAGTGGTATTTTGCGACTGAATCAAGGGAGGAAGAAAGAAAGAAAAAAAAATTATTTCAAAAGGCATCGTGTGATATTGCCTCGCGAATGAAGAGGGTATGTCTATCTTTCAAGATATGGGATCACGTATATGGAATTTGGTACGGCTAACGAGATGTGTGGAATAATCCGCAACGGGCTCTTTCGAGGGTTGACCCGGCAAAAGCTCCGTAGATAAGAAAGCGAAGTAAAGCTAGGAAATTCGTCTAGGGTATCAAGATGCTCAGCGGACACTCGGAGAGGTTAACGGATCGAGGAGAAGGAGAAGGAGAAGGGAAGAATTGAGTGCACGAGGGTGGGTGAAGGGGAGGATAAGGGGAAAGGGAAAAGACAATCGGAAAATCCTCGGAACGCTCAGTTCTCTTTTCATCTGTGTTCCTATTCCTCCTCTTAGTTATCTCTACGCTGGCAAACGTTCCCACGTCGGAGAAGCGATCCATCGCCAAGTTGGGAAAAGGCTCGTTAACGTCTGGATAATAGGAAAGAGGTAACAGAAAAAAAAAGTTTCAGCAAATCGAGTATATACGACTGGTCCAGTAAGACACCTAAGAATGGGATGCTGCAACGAGTAATATCCAATGATAAGGAATCAACGATTCGTCTAAACGATATAGATCATATATCGAAGTACGATATCAAGGACCCGGTTTCCGTGTGATCTGGGTTCGAAGCTGTGCGAGAGAAAGGTGATCGATGGTCCAGAAATCTCGGATGCTGGAAGCGAGAACTTTGGCCTTGCGTTGCCACGCGAGACTAGAGTGGTATAAAGACACATGATATATTCAGTTGGCTAAGATGATTTCAATTGGAAATTAGAGTGGTCCACACCCAAGGAGATTGGAATGAGGCAGACTGGAAATAATGGGGACGTGATATTCGGTGGTGAATCTGCATGTCGAGCTCGAGGAAGAATCATTGAAAATTTTATAAAATCGACCGATTCTATTTAGAAAGTCCAATATGCAGGGTACGGAAGTAGATTGAAGAATGAGGGGATGAAAAAAAAAATCGTCTTTTCTATTTTCTTACAACCCTTGATAACTCGTTCTCCTCACTTTCCCGTGTATCGTCTGTACCGATGCACTTTGCAGCAAGCACATATATTTTAGAATAATGAACCTCTCGAGCGATGCATTACGACCGCCTTTTTTTTTAACTTGCTGCGTCGCGACAGCTAGCAAAAGCGTCGTCTAGCCTACCGCGCTCGACGTCGCGGGAGTTTTCAACGGCGCCGTGTATCTTTATTTCAAACTCCACCCTTTGCCTTCAAACACTCTTTTTATATTATCCATGCAACGCCAGCAGACTGCTCTCTTGTTCCATGTAATTGGAACGCGTGAAACCAGTCGATCCCAATATGAGCAGCAAACGTCACAAGTACGTCGTGTCTATTTCCTCCCCATCGTAACGATATTAAAATACAGATACGCCTATACGTCTATCAGCACGATACAGCTATTACTATACATAAACCTATGGTCCAACGCATACGGTAACCCAGCCACAATTCTATGGATTCACAGTGGAGTACAACAGCTAGAACGGTACTCCAGGTACGGTTAGACATTGACCCAGCATAACCTCACTCTAAAAGGTACTGCTCAGAAAGGAGAAAGATAAACAAGAGTTAATCCAGTCTGACATAAGAATAATAAAGACAGTCAGATAAAGAAAATTTCAAAGGGAATAGTCACGAATGTCATTGAATTTTTCAAAAACGAAATTCGAAGATTCAGGTCACGAAAGGTTTTTGAATACGACGACGCGAAACCTTCATGAAGTTGCGTACAATAGAGCCGAGGTCGATTCGGGTCTGTTAGAATTTTTGGGATTGGCCAGAGAGTATGGGTCGATGTTTGACAGGCACTGTTACTAACGTTTACAAATGGCACATGACACAGTTGAAACAGGAGCGTAGGAGAAACGCGTCACGCGAAGCATTCAATTGCATACGAATAGTACAAGTAGATAGTACGGTGTCCGCATGCATACTGCTGCGGGCGCGTTACCCTCTCCAGTCTCGGCCATGACCCCCACTCCAGCTACTACGCGTCACCGTTACCCCCTCCAACAGCCGCTATGATATCTCAGCCAATCAGCGCGTGAGTTTAGATCCCCCTTCTCAGTCTCACAGCAGCAGCACCCACATGGGCAACATAGGAAACCTACCGGCCGAACAGAGAACTACGGACCGTACTACGTGTCGACGCTTTAAGATTCTGTTGTGTACATACACTTAATTTTCAAAGGTTAACAAAACATAGTGATATCTATAATAGAATAATACATTCGTTATGAATAGATTGAGAGTGTTTTGTAAAATAATAATTCTGAGCTGCTATTAATATTTTTTCATTCGATTTTCTAAAGCATCCGAATTTGGCGCCAGTTTCCTTACCGTTTATGCGTCTGGGAGATGCGCGAGAGACTGCTGTACGTGCCTACGCACATATTGTCCTAGGTCGTGGTACTCGGCGTCTCTCACGTTCTCGAGCTTTATAGTAAGAGACGATTCCGAGGGGTGCTGCGACAATTGAATCGACAGATTTTTTTTATTTTATAATGGTTTCTCGTGGCGTGCTGGCACTTTTAATTTTTTTTTATTTTTTAAACGTAGGTACGTTGTATTAACTTTGTTGATATGTTCATTAAATAGTTGTAACGTATATAATTATAAATGCATTTAAAGAGGATGACTGGATTCCACTGCGAATACTTGTTAGGCCTCAAGGAAATGTATAATTTATCATTTCGTCAAAGGGGGATATGAGATGATTAAATAATGGTCAAGGCTTGCTTCGCATTATAATGAGACACATTTTCCACGCTACTATGAGATCCCTTGTATATACCAGTAACCCGAGGCACGCGTTATGATGGAACGCGAGTATGTCACGTATCAGGCTATGGGGTTTTGTATGGGTTGATATAATTTCGGGAGAATTGACTGAACCATCAATAATTTTCGAACTCTTATCAATTTCCGATCGATAGTGATAACGAGTTAGCGAGTTACTTCTGCTGTCTGTAACTAACAACTAAATTAAATTTCTTCATACAATTTCGTACCACAAGAACTCGCCGTCGAGACCAGCCGAGAGGATTAAAAGTTCCGAGCAGAAGATTTTCCTGCAGCGTCAGAGGATTTGAGAAAATAGGGGGATGCCCGAAATATAAAAATGCATACTCTAGAAACAGATGTGCAGGTACATTTCGTATCACCTGTTTTAATTTCCTACGCGAGCAATACCCCTTTCACGTTGACAGTTTCTGCAGTCTAAGCCAATAAAAAAAATATCTGTTCATATCTTACAGTTATATCTAACCTAGTTTCAAGTTTTGAAATCCATCTAAGAAAGATCGCCTGGGGTTGTTCGTCCCTTATATTTATATAAAAATAACACTCTTTCGGCATCTTGGGAAACTTCCAGCCTGTCGAACTTGACGAATCTCTCGTAACTCTCAGACGAAAAATTCTACAAGGGAATCTTCCGAGTCGATCTACCTTACCGACAGAGATCTCATCGTCCTTCTTGATCGATCGAGCTCTCCTCCCGTAGTCGACGTTTAAGTTTTTCATAGTAATGTGTATTTTAGAGGATATACTGAGGATACAGCCATGAGGAAAGGAAGGGAGTAAAGATTCAGATATACTACATACACAACACTGGAGGAATCCTGACGTCATGAGTTTCAATTGCTGTCTTGGCGCTCGGTACATAACCGACTGGATGGCTGGTTGACTCAGTGAACGGGTGGGTGGGTGGTTGGCTGACTAGCTGGCTGGCAGCAACTGCATTCCGGAATAATTGTCGTTGTAGGCAAACATACGTTGGGACAGTACAGAGAACAATGGTAGACTCTCCAAAGGGAGTTTAGTTTATATTTATATTTTAAAATATAGCAGACATGTTAACATTGCCGTTGCGACCACAGCGCCGCCACGACAGCGTGGCAATAAACATAAACCATTGTGCTGGATACTAGACACGTCATATTTTGCGCGACTGCGTCGTACCCTTAAGTATACCAAAAGAGATAATTCACAGAAGACTAATTAATATTTCTTATTATTCTCCTTTCATCCAGTTTCTTTGCTTTTCACCATTATCAGATTGCTAATCTTTTACGACGATACGAATTGTATAATCCTTCTTAATAATCTTGAGGTCTCTCTTGTCTCCTCTGTCGTGTGATACCGGATAACAAGATTTTGTATATTCCGTTTGGTTATCCGATTTGCTTTAAAGGAAAACTACACCTTTTACAGTGAGAAACTTTCGTGTTTTCAGGTTCGAACGTGCAAGATGGTGGGAGTTTCCCTAAAAAGGAAAAGCTTCTGGCAGGCACGCTCGAGTAATAGTGGTTCGCAGAAAAGCATTGCAGCAGCAGTATGAAATTATGTTGGCAGCAGCCAAGCTCAGGATGGTCGTACATATTTTATATAGGAATTAATACTGTTCGCCACCCTTGCAAAATGGAAGCTCCACGAGAATACCCATGCGTCTGAAAGTTATTTGAGAAACGTCTGAGACTGCCTATTAAATGCATACGAAAATTTGCAAATTTTCATGCGAATAAATTGAATTAAAATTACACTCCAAATCTGGTCTTTCAAAAAAAACCAGTATCCTTCAAATATAACGTCCACGGGATTAACCAAATTGTCACGTGACGTCATCAAAATTTAAAAATTTTACAAAATTTTAAACGTCAATGGCGAGAGACAAGAAAGAAAAAATATAGAGAGCCAAGCATGACCCTAAAACATAAAAAAGAGAAGAGTCTAATCTAAAGGAAAATCTTGTCTGATTTCTATGAACATAAAATTTCATAAGAACTGACAGAAAGCAGAAAGTAACGTCCCACAGGTAAACCCTACAGATGCGTCCCTCCTGAGAGAAACTGCCAGTACTCGTCGCAAATCCCGAGACACCTGAGTAACGTGTCTTATGAAAGGTGAATGCAGGATCCGAAGCCCCGACCCAGACCCAGACCCAGACCCAACCCCAAAACCATCCCACGCGTCTGAAGTCTTAGAATATAGGATGAAATGGGGACAAACTCTAAGCTGTGAAAGTGTAAAGGTCGTACTCGATGGAATCGGGTGCGACTTCGAGTCATCCGATTCAATTAGCAGAGGGTGCAATTAACAGCCATCCCCTTTCTCATCCCTTATCCACCTTCGGAAACCTCTGACTCCCGTCTCTTCCTCTTGCTGCCAGCTAGGTGTAGAGCTCAGCGAGTAGCCTTGGGTAGAGTATAGACCGTGAGACTGGTGATGCGCAAATTAGAAGAAAAAGAAGATGAAAAAGAAAGAGTATACAAGGAAGACGAAAGAGTGTCTTCGGTGGTGTCACTCTTGTTTAATTAGAGAATTAAGAAAAGAAGAACAGCCTGACTCGCGGCAGAAGGCGTTATTAACCGGAAGTGTGTAATGGCTGCTGCAAAGTGATCTAGAGCCGAGGATCGGACGAACGGAAGGAACGCTGACCTCCTTCCAAAAGGAACGAGGAAACTGATACCAGCAGAGGTACGAAGCTCGATATATATTTTAAGATACCCAGAAGAAATGCTGGCTCTTCGGGGCGTCCACCTTTCTCTGTTTCGGTTGGTTGTACCAAGGAAGGAAATTGCTACCCGTATATCCGTTTAGTCCCCGGAGTAAGGGTGCCTTCCCTTGACACGCTAAGGTCTTCAATTGTTTCTCTCTAAGCTTGTATCAAGATGCTTATAACGGGACAATTATGTTCCTGTTCTCTCGATTCTTCGACTCCCTTAGAGACTTTAGATCCTGGGTCAATTTTCTCTTTGAATGCCTCTTGCTCCCTTATTTCTCCGACTTAAAAATCCATCCACCCCTGTGACCAACGAACTCTCTCTCTGCTTGCTCGAAATTAAATATTGTACGACTGTTCTTACTGTACTTTGACCTCAAATACCTTTTAGCGACCTGGCTTGCTGAAGACAACTCATAAGTACCCTGTAAGGGGACAAAATATTTATAATTGAAAAATTTATCAAGTCAATGTTAAAGAATCTGACGAGCGTAGAACATATGCTAACCGTACGTGTGCGTCTGTACCAGGTGGAATGCCTTCAGAATGATCCATTGAAATTCAATTTTATGCGATCCAGGAATGTCTTGTCGAACGGTGCTATCAGAAAATTCACGGAACAGTGAATACAAAGATATTCATTTTTCTTGAATTTTCTGTCTCATCGGGACGTCAAGAAAAATAGATAGAAAGGCAGAGAAAGGAGCAACGTTTAATTCTATTGGAGAAGCTAGTTTTACATATATATATGTATGTACACATATGATTGTGTAATATGTGGTAAACGACGGGATTAACCCACAAGATAAATTCTCATCACAGAAAAGTCACGTCACAGCATCACTAATCCTAATCTAGGGTTACTTTAAAATACAAACAGTCCCAATCAAATCCATCCATTATCTTAAACCACGGTGGGTATTAGAAGAAAGTGCACCCATTTCCCCCGAAATCATATGATTTAATCCCTTCAACCCCCTGCGCTGGGATCATCATTAAAATCCTTGGAGAATATCGTGACTTTTTACTCGAGTCAAACCGGCATGGTCTGCGTGAATGAGTTCGACTCGATTAACAGAAATATTGATCCTATCCATAATTATAAACGAATGATAAGATTAAGCTTAGTAGAAAAACCGGAAGCTTCTGTACTGTCTTGAAAGTATACTGATTGGCACCTACTTCCGTTCCGTGTATAATGACACAATAAAAACCAGAGTCAACGATGATTTTAAAAACATTATTATGAAAGTCAAATACACTGTATCGTGCCCGAACAATGACAACAGGAAGTAAACTCAAAATTGACAGCCGAAAATATAAAAGAATGTATCGATCAGGACGATAAAAAATATCACATTGTATAATATTACTTTATACCTCGTGGTTGATTCGACGACCTCGATTGATGAAAATCAAATTTTCACAGGGTTCAATTATTTCGCTGGTAAATTCCTATAGAGACGTATGTATCACTACAGCCATCTACTGAATAAATAATAGATTTCTTTTTCCCCAACCTATGTTATATAAATAATATATAATACGTAAACCGAATGTAGGCATGTACGGAAGTTTATATTATATTGCACAAACTCAAGTATAAATGTAAAAAAAAAGAGACGAGGTTAAACCATGCATAATTTAATGTGACGCTCTTGAGTCTTGCCGTATTATTTTTTTTCATTTTTTTTAAAAAAGCAGATACTTTAGTACCGATTTGAGTGTCACTCTTTGGATAAGTAGATGGGAGATTGACTTTAGCTGTGACGATATTATTTTCCACTCTGGTCATATACATATATACGTTTAGCTATCATTACCCTTTTTCCTTTATATTTCGATAATGCACTCGTATCTTCCAGAAATAAAAATCCAGGCAAATACCGAAAACCTGCACCGCTCTCGACAATCTTATCTGTAAGTTCCGAATGGACCGGACAAAGAAAGTTTACCTAAAATTGGAATTGGAATACCATTCGTTTTAACGTTTCCGTAATAGCCAAGATGGTTCATAGATTTTTTATTAAAAAATTTAATGCAAAATTCACGACGAATCTTTTACTTGTAAAATATAAACTCTCAAGTTAAATCCTTTCAGTCAATTTTCTTAAGTTTCCTCGTTTCTGTCACACTCTCGCACCCCTCGACTCTCCATCCATTTAAAAGAGTACTAACCACTCCCTAAGCCAAACCAGCAATCCTGCCAAGTTAGTCTAAACCGAGTTTTATTATTTGCCTCTCGGCTAACGTTTCGTTGAGCTAACTAGGGTCTTTTAATTAGGCAAAATCCCTTTGGAGTACGACTCGTACGCTTTGCCCTTACGGTATGCTGATTGTGAGTGTAGAAAAAAAATAAAATCAAATCATATATTCCATCGATATACCATAAGCCATACGGGTCTAAGACATAGTTAAATTTTGTTATCGTACGAATGGACTAACGAAATTTTTTAATGTAATTATTAATGTTCGATGTACGTTACGGTCGTTTCAATAAAATGTCACAGATAATTATTATGGGCAATTGTAACGTATGTGCGCCTTAAATTTCTGCCAAGTAAACTCCTAAGGACGTACTAAGGAATGGAATTCGTATATACGCGCACTAAGGGTGTTCCCGGGTCGATAGCCGAGGTGGGTGCGGTCCTTGCTCGCCTCGAGCCGCCGCCAGCAGCATCTCTAACCAGCCTTTCGTATTCTCACCCTTGCCAAGATAAACTTCGTCCCCTCGCATCGGCGTCAACGAACGTCCCTCCGGTTACAGCCAACTCCCAAACAACCCTTTCGCCCTTGAAGAGAAAGAGAGGAAAGTGAGATAATAGGGGGGTGGGGATGGGGGGTGTCGACTAGCCTTGAGCTTATAAGGTTAAGTGATCGAATTAGAATCGTCAGGAACATCTGGTGCACCCTTTTCTTTTTTTTAACAAAATCGAGCATATGATTAAATAATTAATTGGCTATCAATCAAACGATTCCGAAATAGACAGACTAATTTCTGGAAATGGGTTATAAGTGTGTACGGTGAATCCAGAGCGAATGAATGAATAAATTTTGTGACAAATGCAAAAAATAAAAATTTGATTTTTTTTCTTCGGTTTTTTTTTGCATTCACGTTATCGACTACTTTCAAAGTGGATATGAGGGTGGAAAGATGAGAATTTGAAAATAGTTTGATAGTGGATTCCTTAGTGGAAATTACACCAGAATGGAGTTCCATGTGTGACCGTAAAACTTCCCAATTCCCCAGGGATAACGTGAAATTCACGAGCAGCGAGTAAATTGCAAAGTGATTTTGAAAATTCAACTTCTCAAGCAAATTTTTGCTCTAGATACAGAACATTCCCTCGAATTAGACCAAGTTCTCCGCTGATCCGTATGCAGCATTGAAATATTACCCGAGTCCATTATATACTGTACACCCCGTATACGTAACACATCCAATAGCCATAACGTATCGTATATTTCCCTGGAGCCTCGTTGTCAGGTATATTAGTTTTCAAGTCAAATATGTATCATCT
The DNA here is from genome assembly GCA_036026315.1 of Trachelus stipa. Classification (NCBI taxonomy): domain Eukaryota; kingdom Metazoa; phylum Arthropoda; class Insecta; order Hymenoptera; family Cephidae; genus Trachelus; species Trachelus stipa. The sequence goes on from JAYRCB010000359.1 coordinate 3,534,311, forward strand.
GGAGACGCAGCATCGGGTCTTATTAATCTTTTAAGATAAACCAACAGGAACGCGACAGAGGGTAGTAACAGCGCCGGAGTGGGCACTATTTGAATACACTAACTTACGGCTCCGCAGCACATTCAGGAATAAGTGGAGGGAGCGAAGCCGAAAAGACAATATGAATGAAGACGGATGAAGTAAGGAGGTAAAAAATGGACAGAAAAAAAAGTATCCCTACCGCTTAGGTAGTGCTTGACAACTGCTGCTCTCTACAACGAATTTTCCCCGTAATTCTTAGTATCTCATGTCTGCACTCACTGTCCGTTTATAACGTTTATTTTCGTCCCGACTGTCTCAAGGTGGTCTGAAGTTGAAGATTTCACTTGAATACCGTATTATTTGTTAACAATGTATATCTATATTGTCACATTTAAATCATCCCGAAGGGACGATTTTGATGAAGGCAGGGCTTAAGAATGGACTGTAAATACGGTCCAAAGTGGTCTTCGCCATAGTTCTCAGTGTCTGTCATTAGTCTGGTCTAGCAGGGGCTGCAATATTCGTCGTTCGGGTAACATTTGATATAAGGGGGGAAAAAACGGACAATTATTCAAGACTTTTCGACGATAAATGATAATACGATTTTTTTAAATGGAAAAACATCAAAGAATAGAAATCAATTTGATTCAGGAAATTAGATTTTTCTTAACATCCCTCGATTAAATTGTCGACCTCATAGGGGTTATACGTATAAAAGAATAAAACGGAAGTGGATAAAAAACGTCAAAAAAAAAGATAATACGATGAAAAATACAGTATAAGAGAGAAGTACGCAAGGAGTATCGTTTAGTTCCGCATATTATACTCTTGCGGTTTACGTAAGTAGAAAGCGTCCTGGTATTATCAGACAGGTCAAGTAGTAATGTCGGTAACGGATCAGGCAAGTGTAAACTGTAGAGTGCGGATATAATTTATAAGCACCTCGGGTAGGTAGCTGACGGCAGAACGTACGCGAATGCCTTTGCTACCTAACGGGAAAGGAGAGAGCGAAAGAGGATACACGACAGCTCGGTCGATATTGCAGCGACCGTTTATCCCTACTTTACCGACAGTACGACCAGTCGGTTTCCCACAGTGATTTTACCAATCTCTCCTACCAGCAGCTATTCCATTAGCCCTTTGAGGTTATCAAAGCGTCGCGACGCCTATCCTCAATCACCGCGACGCGTTGCCTAACTTTTGGTGGCAATTAAATCTAAACCAACGTAGCGAATCGGCGGTATCGCCGCGGATCATCTACGGGAATAAATTTAAACGTCGACCCTGCTTGAACTTTGCACTTTGAACGTTTCAGGAGTGGATAGATCTATGTGGTCTTTCGCTGAATTGCCCGGCGCTTCGATACGTCGATGTTTACGAAACTTGGACCTTATAGAAAAATGGGAAGACGTGCTTCAGTTCAATAATCCTGAGGTTTGACGTGTCGAAACTTTCGCTTTCCTGTGGGAATCCAAAATTTTATACTAAAGGATTACCATTGTTGTTATTAGACGTCCAAGAGAATGGGTATTGAATAATTTCCCCTAATGGATGTTCTTCCCTTGGAACGAGTCGAGATACAGTGGTGCGTGTTCAGGAACCTGATGAATTTTTACGAGCAACGCCATCCACTTGAATAATTGATGCAATCGCGTTATCGTGCGACGTCGATAATTTACATTAAAAACGTCGCGACGTCAAAATCACAAATCGCGAACTCGAACAAGATCCTTGGATCAACCGGGTCTAGTCCTTCTTTGTGCTGCCGTTGTTACACCCCAAAATTCACCTTGTGACGAGGGTCCTGCGGCTGAGAAAGCGCCGGGCTGGATCTGTGCTTGCGAATAATGCAGTTGCTCTTAACGTTTTTACAATATGGATGAACCTTACAGTCGCGCATACGTGAAAACCACGGAGAACCATAAAGGCATACATTTCGAGTCTGCTGGAGTTCCCACGAGTGTGAGGTTAGGCTAATCGAAGAGTTTCGAAAGAAAATATATAAAGAGGATAAACCGAACCAATAAGAACATATACGAACATCGAGATGGGGTATCTACTTTTTTTTTCGATAAAAAAAAGATAAAAAATTTTATCGGACAAATATCCAAGAAAACCTCTCTTCGACACGGCATGGGAAAGTAGTATGACAAGTTTCACAATTTAAATTAACTTACGTAATACACGTCCACCAGATAATAGCTCGCTTAAAATATTCTACGCTCAAGACAATTACCCTTTTCCTATACAAGTCGGTACAGTCAGGCACGCGAAAGTTTGCGTCTGGCGTACTAAAGTTTCATAAACTCCTATAGTCAGCTTCGCAAGACGTCATTTTTAAACGTACCATCTTATACCTATATGTATAATATATGTACACGTGTAAAGTTCGAGATAGAATTAACGTTATAATCTCGTAAGGGGTACGAGGAGACCGTGCGTAAAAGTGGATGCTGGGGAAAGGCAAGAAAAAAAAAAAGACAAAAAAAGAGGGAAGGAACCACCCCATTTCCTCTTCACTTTTCTATGCCAGCGAGAACTGGTTAAGGTTTCAGGTACGAGGTATGTCTGGCAGAGGTCACCCTTCTTTCTCCGAGGGCTAAAGAGATGTTCTCCTCATAATTATTTCAAGCCACGCAAACCCTCAACGTGCGCGAGATCCTACTTGTAGGCGTGGATATACGTGGCTGCCGGGTAGCGCTCCGGGCGAGGGTGTCGTAGCGACCCCAGGGCCATGTAACAAGGGTGACTCTGAGTATTACTCGAACACAGGTTCACGTCCTAAGCGGACTGTTGCACATTGAGACGTGGTGGAATAGAAAATATAAGAGTAAAAATATTTGGACGTATTGTCACTGAACAATCCTGACTATAGGGGATGTCAAATCTTACACAATTGACAGCCATGTTGTTCACCTTATCCAAACTTATTTTTCGTGTAAGGAATCCTACGGATATATTGAATGGCGAATCGCAAAATCCCCATGAGAAATCAACCCCTATACGAATTCGCAAGGCTGGTCCAAGTGACACCTTAGCCCATTTGGTTGATCACGCAGCGCGTGTAGGTACTGTCGTCAATGTCTTGAATAGGACCTTCACGAGACATCTTTGGGTGATTGCCAGCCCTAACAAGTCCTTGCTACTGCTTGAACGTTTGACTAAGTAAATTCGGAAGTAGGAAGTGAACATTGACTTATCGATCACTTCCGGTACTCGTCAACGCTGCAGATTGAGCGTCAATAAGGGGTTAAGATCATGGAATTGGTCAAAGGTGTAGAAACTCAACCACCCTGACATCCTGAGCTTGGTTAAGCAGATTGGACACGTTATAAGATGAAGAAGAAATACGCGATGCTGAAAATTTTCAAAGAGTATGTCTGACGTTAGGGATGGGATTATACCGTTCTAAAGACCATTCGCGTTTGTGGGTGAAAAAAAATAAATAAGGGTAGATGAATGACCGAGTGGATTTAGTGAGAGAGAGAAAAAAAAAGGTGCGACTAGTTCTTACTTTTAATGTCTACTGAAAAAAGAGTCAACCCCGTGATTCATTACTCGAATAGCTATGGCTGTTAAGGGTTGAGGGTATTCGTTAGCCCGATGATAATTCCTAAGGGCGGTTGGGACATCTTCACACGCGCCGAGGGTTAACTTGTGCAGAATACAAATATACGGAGAAAGTCAAGATCGGTGAGAGCTCAGGGGTGAATTTTTCAAAGATATAAAATCGAGACGTACATCAACTGCAAGGTGTAAGACACTCTTTAGATATTGGAAGTAATTTTATGGGTAAGGGGAGTAAATATAGTTGATGAAGATCAATAAATTTGATTATATGCTAAAAGGGTATTATTCACTGCCGGAGGACATCAGGTAAAACCTGACGAACGGGTCCTCCAAGGGAGGGAGTTAGCCCACCCTGAGGAAGCAACGGTGCGCACCCTATTGTCCTAAGGGTTCATTAGTCTCTTGTTTTGATCGAACCCTCCCACGTAGTCGGGATGGCGTTTCAACTTAGATTTTATGCTTAACCAATTTCCACGAGACCCGACAGTGTAAATAACTTCGTGGACCGATACATCGCCGGTACGGCGACTTCACTGATGGAGCCTAAATCATCAGTTACCTTAAACCTTTATAATCAAGCCTTACACTGTACATGTTAATTATACGCAAAATTGAATGTAATTTTGACAAAGATTTTTTTACGTCATATACCTCAAAGGTCTACGTAGCTCGTGACTTTCCGTGGAAACGCACGACGGAATTTATAATATCCAGAAGATTGGTTCATGAAAATTCAGAGAAACGACAAAACTCCCAGAATTGAGCCTCGGCTAGATTTTCCAATCCAATCACGAGCAGAAAATAGAACACTGCTCGGGCGTATCTTGGCCAATAGAGGCGACTTTACCAGAAAATTAAGGATAATAGAAGTGAGGGGGAGTGATAGCAAAAAAAAATTAAATAAAAAGAACGAAATGCCGGAGCATTTCGAATGCTCGAAAGGTCCAGTCACGTAGACGAAACGTAGATCGCTGCTGGTAAGGAAGTTTCCTTCCGTCGGGTAATCCTCGTTCAGGGCGGATTCGTGACCTCGGACATTCATCTGCCGATGCTGGTGACAAGGACACGACGATCCAACGGCAAGAGAGAAAAATAAAGAGGAAGCATAGCTAAGAGCCGTGACTAAAAGCCATCGGGTAGGATAGTAGAAACGACTCGAATAATGAGTAAATCTAAAGCTCGATGACGTTCGTTATCGTTTTTTCAGATCGGTAAGAAAAAAAAAGTTGGTACTAAGAGACGCGACGAAGATTATAAAAAAAATGAGATAAGACTATCTCGGCGTTTACGGATATCGGATGAATATTTCATAAGCCTTTTAAATTACGCGCTCGTGTTTCAAGAGCGATTTCATCAATGGAAGTGGGACTCCTTGGGAAAATGTGTCTGAGACGACATACATTTTTCCGTGTTATTTTCCAATGCCGACTGGGAGACTTGTTCCTCGTAACGAACCTGGTCGAAATAATAACGACTGTGTTCTCGATGAGTTCGATTCGCGAAATCACCGAATACCTTATATACGGTGATTTGCGAGCACTCGTAAATTCAATCATAAAAATCGAAAACGTTCAAATGGTAAATTCACGAAATGATAACTAGGGACACAACGCCCGAGAAACTTTGAAGGTTCGTTTAATACGAAAAAATGGAAAAAAATCGTATTAACGTGAAATTCATGAAAAATCAAGAAGAGAACGCCCCGAGACCGGACTTGGTCGCTATTGAAGTTTTGGCGAAAAAAAATCCCCAGGTTACAGTGTCTCCGTGTAGATTTATAATGCCAAGAGGATTTGATTAGAGAACCGTAGCCTGAGTGCCGACCGTTTCAATTATTCAAATTCACTTTTCCCGCCATCCACTTCCTTCTTCGTTTCGTACGCTCATCGTCTCCTGCGTCGGTTCGGCTCTTCCCTTTCGCTTTATCATCGGATCCGCGTAACATTTAACGAACAAAAATTTTATCCGACCATTGAAACTAAGCTCTTCTCCTCTGTTCCTCAATCTGATAGGACTAAACGTGTATCTTTCGAAGAGCTACTGCTTGCCATGGCAATAGCTCCAGTAATGTATTTGACTCTCGTAGTAGTACATTATGGGGACGTATATATCATGCGAGCGTGTCCCGAGTCTGTCGCACTTCTCAAAGCTTTAAGGAAGTGTACACGCATAAGGTATACACATACAATCATCCAGATGGCGTCTGGATGATGGTAGAAATACGAAAAATGTCCACCCTCTCAAAAATGAGAAAAGTTCGTTTTTCATTTTAATCCAAGTGACAGCAACCCTCGTGAATATTTCGCACAGTTAATCAAGACAGTTAGATTGCACGAAATAAATAATTATACGAATTGGCCCGACTTTCTATGAGACGTCTTACCTAACCTCGTCTTCGTACCTTAAGAAAATCTTTCAAGATAATAATTTTCCAGGAATTAGTTTGCTCCAGCAGCATTTGTGTACAAGGTATGTTAGGTAAGGGCAAATAAGATGAGCTTGTAAGAAAAAGAAAAAAAAACGAAAGAAAAGCAAATAAATGGGTATGGAATGCTAATTACGTTACATCCCCTCGGCCACCCTCTCTAATGGAGGAGGCAGGGGTAGCATATATGCCTAGGGCAACACGGTAAAGAAATCTGGTCTTTCCTGAGAATGAAGGCCATTCCTTATACATAACACGCTAAAGGTCTTAATGCGCAAAGATCGGCAGGGTACCGATCCAGCCAGTTACGGGTGTAAACCGAAAATCGGAATCCCAGCTTGGGCTGTAATCATAAAGGATATGGCTATCCAAATCGACAAACCCATATAGAACTTCCATTAAGATAAAAGCCAGCGATGCGTCATTGTCTAACATACATTCATCGAATTTTCTTTAAGAGTTTTCAGGCGCCATCTTGGAAGATGAACGTAGCTCGAATGAAATGGATAAGGAAGTGACCTTCCCGGCTCCTTTGAGTATACGTGTCCTATGGGAATACTCTTTTAAGGATACCCGGTCTCAATCTTTGTGACTAAATTTTTTATATTTTCACTTTTCCCATATTTTTTTTTCTTCCCTACTTTCCAGAGAGTCGTTCGGGTCCATTTTCAAGAAGCGGCCGTCTTCTTTGCCGAGTGCAAACAAGCAGAACCTTCGACGAACACGAATAATAAATGTCATTGGGTAAACGAGTAAGGCAAACATGATAAAGACTTTGAGTTGGCGTCGCGACGGCACCACGAATTGTTCAAAGGCATAGCGTATATATATATATATATATATATGTGCATATATACATATACATGCATCGGAATTACGGTAATATGCGTTCGGTTCACATACGTTATAACTGCGAATAAACAAAGTCACTGTCCTATAAGAGGACACCCAAGCGAATGAATTTTTGAAAAATTTTACAACTCGATTTAACCTTGACACCATGTCAAGGTCAATGTCAATGACAATAGTCAAAATCGGTAGCTGATCATTCTGATTGCTCGACCTAATCGAACGACTCGCATCCTTTTCCTCGAGTCGTCCCTTTAAGCTAAACTAAGAACGTTCCTTGAAAAATCGGTACGTGACTCTTTGAGAGCCTCCACGGCCGCTTCTCCAGGGCATCGGACGACAGCTGGACACCGCATTCTTAACTCGGGTCAGGGTGTTCCTCTGCTGCCCTTAACCGTTGCAAAACTCTATCGCCGTCGCTCTAAAGCCCTTTGCCCATCTCCAACGGGGCGCCGATATCTCACCCGGACCTGTACCGGTTACGTGAAGACGTCTGCGTCGGGTGTTCATCTCTGGCAGGCAACCCGGTACGTGGAGACTATATTTTCACGGCAGATTCGAGCACCTCGACCTGAGCTCAAAAATAAAAAATCTTTCAAGAGCATCGCCGTAACTGTCCGAATCAATCCGATAACGTAGTTTCCGATCAGGGTGGCGAATTTAAGGGAACCAGAAAGCGAAAAATCTGAATCGGTGGCTGAAGTCGCGTTGTGACTGTGAGTCGAAAACTTACGTGACAATATAGTACATATATAGACAGTATATATTGTATACACTATATACTCATTCTCTTTCTTTCTCTCACTATAGGCTTGGAGACCCTCGATTCCGCACCCTCTGACCTTAAGTGTCCCAAGCATTTTTCTTCAAGAACTACCCTATTCACCCTGTATGTACATTTACTGACCGCATATACTTTTTGTACATATATACGTAACTACATAATATACCTTACATATACCACTCTGATACTATATATCAATATATCTACATACGAAGGACACAGTACAGTTAACCCCTTCACTGGACCAAATTTTGAGTCAGATGCCACAAATATAATAGTCGGCGCGGGAAGTACACCTACGGCGCTGCCAGTGAAAGGGGTTTAGATTTCATGAAATCATTATGCCGAATCCTCACACCGTCGCAATACAGTCATACAGCATAAAGTGCATTTTTCCAAAAAAAAAAGAATTTTCCTTACAGTGGGTCATACGAAAGTAACAGAGCTAATTGATTGATTCAAAATTCTCATGCGACTTCTCCAATTTGTACAGGGCACAGGGGTTGGTATTGCTCTAATTGATATTGAAACAGGCCAACAGTGTTACTGAAAGACGTAAAAGTTTCTACCGTATAAAAAGAGAAGAATGAAGTTGGGTGGGAATTAAATAACGTGGTTGGAAGTGAAAGAAAAAAGAAAGAGAATTTTACGAAAAGAGTTACCAAGTAGAGAAGGAACCCTTTTAACGATTAACCTGAAAAATCAATAGCACACAGACAATCAATAGTTTGGAATATTTTATGAGAATTGCACCGTTTAAAAGGAGATAACTAATATTCTTTCAGATATGTATACGTGTATCTATAGTCACTGAGCAACGATGTAAAACTTGGCAAACCATTAAGTACCAGCTCGTAAGAGCCAGTAGTGTCATACAGGAATGTCAAGGGGAGAGTAGTTATGTGCAAGGGATGTAAAACGAGGTTGACAGAAGGGTGTGTACTGCGCTTTGCATAGCAATGAATAGATTATTAGCGATACAGTAAAGGGATGTAGTGACGGAAACGCTCAACATAAATAAATACCATAAATGTAACACGTGAAAATGTTTTTGCATAATGACATAAATATTCATTGAAGGTATTTTCTACCAAATTTTTGTTTTCAATTATCTCTACGATAAATAAAAATCATTATGTAAAAACTTCCTCGCGAAATTAATATGTAATTCTTTTCATCTTACCGTCGAGCGATACGCAATGCCTCCACACGAACATACGCATTTCTTTAACTTTTAGTTTAAAAATCAAGGGAACTATCTTTTACTCGTTTTTAAATTACGCGCGTTCTCTCTTCTTTTTTTTTCAAAGATATCTCGCCTTTGAAGTACTGTTTTTGTTGGTATAGATTATCCGAGCGTATAATATGTTATTTATAATATATATATATTTTCAATTTAATTATATGTATAGATATGTTTAGGGGTATATATGTCGTTTTTAAATAGTGGTTCTCTCTCTCTCTTGATTCTCGTTCAAAATCACGTAACAGCGATAAAGTATATAAAGAGTCTCAAATTATCACAGCGTCGAAGGATTAAATAACCGATCTCGACATTAGTCGTAAAGTTAAATATCGTATAACGTTGCTGTAAATTGGTCCCTGCAACCTGCACAGGTAATATTTAACATTGATATATTATTCGTATATATTCAACTACCTATTGAGCATTTCGTTCAGGCATGTTTGTCGCGAAGTTAGGTTTAATAATTATTACTAGATTATTTAACGTTACATTTCATTTGTCACGGTCGAGTAAGATGATCTACTTTCGATCGTCCTTAATTAATTATAAGCCCAATAATTAAAAGTCTCGGTGTGCCGTTGCGCGTTTAATTATTTCAAACGGGTACACGATCGTTGAAGCCGTCTCTAAATGTATAAACATTAATTTATTACAACACCAAAATTTGACACGATTGACGTCTATCGATGAAATTTAATAATTCTGTTAATCACACCCTATACCATTGAAACAGTTTAGCTCGTCGAAATAAGAGAAAAAATCTTTGAATAGATATTACACAATTTTTACTGTATCTAAAAGATAATTGATACACGTGTCGAGTCACTCAGAAATTAACACCTCAATTAGCATAACGTAAATTTATTTGAAAATTCGTAAGTGCATACATTTTCTTCGTCTTAAATTATCGTGGCACGCTGCTCCGAATTTTTAAAAAGATTTTAAAAAAACTTTTTTTACATTTAACGTCAGGTATACAGATCAACGATGCTACCGATAGCTCAGCTAACTAGCAGAAGATTGTCAAAATCCGATAACAAAGATATTCACTGTGTTTACGTATCTCCAAACGAGTGTTTAATTGTGACGCAATGAAAGTGAAAGCACGCCGTGCCGCCATTCCACGAAAGCACTGATAACACACTTTTTCAAATTTTTCACAAACCAATCAATCCCACGTTCAATCGTACGGTCGATCTGCCCCTTGACAATCCCTTGCATATCCGTCCTTGGGTACTCGAACGATCAACATGAGCGAAGAAAAATCCAACAACGCGACTAAACGATCGGATCGAAGTGAGAGATAGATAAAAAAAAGGGGGAACCGTGACGCAATAATTACAGATGAAACAATCCCATGGATCAATCCTATCAATCACGAAGAACGATCTTCGATTAGATCTCGTGTCAAAGTGTCTTTGGTGGATGCTACTTGTCAGGTAGTACAGGAGATGATAATGATCTTACGTATTGGGGTGGTGCATGGGTACTGTTCCGATGAGTTCTGTTGGTACAACGCCAAAGAGTAGAGGGAGGAATCGGATGAGGTAGAAAAGGTAGGGGTGTGCACGCACCCCAGCAAACAGGAGAGGAGAGGAGAGAAGAGGAGAGTGAGGTAGATGGGTAAAGATAGAAGGGAGAGAGAATTTCCAACCTGCGCGCAGTCGCACTCCGACCCCGTTAGAGGATAGAAGGGTGGTTACATAGGGAGGTAAAGTAGGGTGTGCCACCCCTGGCGTTTTCGCTTTTTTCCTCCGCTACGCCTAACCCTACGTCTCTTTTCGCAGTCCAGGTAGAAATTCAAAAGTGGACGATATATCTATACACGCACACGTACACATATAGCTATTAACCCCATTTCACGGTTCCACGTATGCTGATCGTAATTGCCAACAAGAAAAGAGCCTGCTGAAAAAAGGAAAAATATTTTCTCTCCGTAGTCAAGCATTAATGTATGAGATATCCCTTTCAAACCTACCTTTTTTTCCCGCGCGGTACAATTAACCGAGTCCCTACAAGGGGAATCCCCTTTACGATGTGTAATCGCGAGAGATCGAGAGCCCGGGGATTCCCCGTTACCGAAGATCGTCTCCAGCACCGTTACTTCGGCTCACAGTTAGTCCCATAAAGTATCCGTATTAATGCCGAGTTCTCATGTTACTCTGCAGCGATTCCCTCGTCCGGGGAGTATAATGATAATGATGATTAAGTCACTTAAGCGTCTTATTCCATAGTACATAACTAAGCCATAGAGCATTTGCTCTTCTTCGAGCGGACATTAATAATCATTGTATACTTACCAACCACGAGCGACGTCGCCCCCGTAGAAACTCACGGAACTCCCACAGCTCAACCGCAGCGCCGATCCCTATACCGATATAAGGCAAAGTTCCTAAGTTCCAGCCATAATCATTTATAATGAAAAGGCGTTGGGGAATCAAGTATCACACTATGCATAACTGTCGCGATACCGCAAGACCAACAGACCCTTCTTATCCATTGTCCCGTTTTCCATTCGGAACTTTCCCGAGCAGACTATAGGTAGTGTGTCAGGTGACTAAAAATCCGCTCGCCAGTATAATGACTGATAGCGTTAACAGCTTAATAGCCCTGCGCGACATGCCCGGAATGTTTAGCGTCCAAAGTGAATTTTCACATTCCCATACGTCCATGTTCCGCTATATGCCATTACTGTGTGTAAGGGGGAATTAAGCGAAGGGATGAATATTTCTTTCTTCCCTGTACTCCAGTCCTATGAAATAGCCACTGTCATTTATAGGGTGGTCGTGGGTGTCTAAATCCCAAAGGTACGACGACAGATTAGGATGAAAATCGAAAAGAGCAACTGCGTGTCAAGTATTTGCGTAACGACTGCCGGTGAAATTGTGGTCGTGTCCTACGTGTTCATCCCGCAGGAAAGGATTAGAGGACGCGAGGGGACTTAACGTAGCTATGGATTTACATACTTATACAGGGTGCTTCAACAGTCGGATGAATCATACGAAAACTAATGTTTCTGACTCCTGTGGCACCCTGCATACCAGTGTGTATATACATGTATGTAACATACTCACCATTTATATATACCGAATGGCGAATTCTCAATCTGTCGTCATCTCAAACGTTTACGTAGGACCATCTTTACGAGCGTATCGTCCCAAGGATCATCTTTCCCGATCAATTTAGCTCCTGTTTATGCAGCCGAAAATTCTGTGGGAAACCGAATCCGCCTATGGGAAATCCTCTGGGAAAAATATGCTTCACCGAACGCTTTGTCCGATTATCAATTTCACGGAACGGCCTTTACTGTACTCGCTATATAATATATATATATATATGCACGGTATATGTATATACCTGAAAGATCTAAGCTGAGGACGACCCTGTTACCGATACTCCAAATCCATCGCCATTACTAAATTCGATAAGTCCTTGGCGCACAAGTCTATTACGAAAATCCCTATAGAATTCGCAGCCGATATCTAATGAATATGATATGATCGATATGTCTATAAATAATGGACTAACGAGGAAAACATACCGATTACGTCATGTGATAAAATTTTCAGATATTCCATATCGATTGAACGTCATGGTGTACCGATATTAAAATTTCGGATGTGGAAAATGATTTTTTTTATGTTAACCCAATAGAAAAATTATATTACGTAATACAAGCAGCAACGTCGCTCTGATAAATAATTCATTTTTATGCTGATGGTCCGATGAGTCCGAATTGATTTTTTCTTAAGTTCCCTCGTGTGCCTGAGATTTATCAAAGAAGGTAATATAAGCAGGGAGAAGGAACGAGCGTAGTCGGTATTGGTCAATATTATTGGCCAATATATTGCTGGAATATTTCAAGGGAACAATCTGTAATTTAATTTTTTTTCATCATTTAAAAAAACTTCAGCAATCTTTTTTCTTATTCTTAGAACCGCCTCCACCGCCCCCTACTCCTCCCCCTCCACCTACGCTAACGTTATGCCCAGGATTTGCCGGTGGGAGATGGATACCTCCTGGCGACGTAGCAAAATTCTCGCGAAGATTCTTCGACCGAAACAAGTAAGTTAACGTTGACTTTACGCAAGTAGCTCAGTATCACAGGACTTACCAGTCTCGCTCAAAAATTTTGAAACGTGCCTACACACCGACTCTGATCCAGACGACAGGTATGCGAATAAGAATAAGTGCAAGAATCATACTCCAGCACGTGTCAGGATCACGGATGATGGATTTGTCAATCGTCCAAAAATATCGATTTTTTCTCAAAAAACAATATTTTCCCGTAAAACTCCATAAAGGTCGATAGTCCGATAACGCTATCCGTGAGTCATATTACAAAGTAAAGGAAAGACGGAATTTCGATAAAGCGTATCTATACGGTGTATAAAAAAGAAGATAGCCGAAGATTTCAGATAGAAAAAAGGTCCAGGTCATTTCGAGTGGAACGAGTATCCAGGTCAGTGATAGATTTCCAATAGCGATCAAAAACTCTCTCGATTTTCAATCAGAGTTAAGCCAGCCTGCTGTCCGCGTGCGGCTCGCGCGTGGGTTGAATTACATTTTCATTAGAGAGAAAGAGAGAGAGAAAGCGGCCAGAAACGATGGCGAAGGGCGGATGGGGTGGGACAGAGAATGCGATGAGGAAGATGAAAAGGAAAGATGAACGGAAAAAAAATGAGGAAAAAAGTTAAGCGAGGGTAAAATCAGCTCGTGATCCGATGACCTGGCTAATTTATCCGAAATTAATGGCGATTCCAAGCGTCTAAACCGACGCCGGCCAAATTCGCCGGTTTCATCGCCTACCAACTTAGGACCCATTGTTGCGGGTAGCGCACGCCATTGCTTTGTGCGAGCGACCCTGAATCCCATTGTCGTTGGCATTATAAGGTGGTGCCTCTTCGACAACAAAAAGGTCGTTAGAAAGCAGCGACGCCCCTTTTCCGCCACCTCCTCGGCGCAGTTAATATTTTATAGTTTCGAGACGCTTATTGGAGCGCATTTTTCCCCAGCCTACATGGCAACGATCTATTTTTACGTTTTCCAGACAAATAAAGATCGCTTGTAAGCTAATGTCTTTTTTGAATACTAATAAACCAAGCGCGGCTCTCTCTCTCGCTCTCTCTCTGTCGACGGGATGACTGAGGATAATCTAAGTATATCTTATCTTGCTCTCACCTTCTCTGCCGAACTTCCGTTTCTTCTTGCTGCCACTCCCACTTCCGGAAGAGCCCTTCCCCGAACTCTTGTCCTTGCTCTTCCACCGAGTCAGCATCTTCCTCAGGCGTTTTCAGAATCTCCAGGACATCACGATTAGTGATCGCGAATGCGCGCCAAACTCAACAGTTTTACCGGTTGCGACACTTCTTCCGACTCATTATAATTAATTCGTCTAACGATCCGCGGACCGAGCGCGGCCATTATGCTACGAAAAAAAATTCCGTATAGGAAAGCGACTGGCTGTATTAAAATAGACTCGATCGTTTCGGTCTTTGCTTAAGAATGCTTGGACGGTGTGACGAATGATAAAGAAAAGAAAAATTTAGTCAATCTCTTTCACTTAGTGAGAGTCAAAATCTCTAATCACTAATTGATAACGAATTAAGCTCTTCAAAGGGCTGATATCAAGTCTGGTTGTACTTGGTTACGTTACGATGAGTAAATTCAAGTTGCGCAGCGACACTAGCGCCATCTCTCAGGCACGGTCGTCACCACGGGATAAACTTGAATGAACGATGATGAATGGAATTTATGTGTCAGGGGGATGCGACTTGTCAATTACATCCACAGCGTAGTTGGTAGGCACTGACAGAACTGTCAGGACTGCCTATAGGATCGTCGATAGACTATCGATATTTATCAGTATCACTTAAAAATTGTATTGATACAAAGTGGAACAGCATGAAATTTTATAATTAGTGATAACTGATAAAACGAAATTGTCAAAACGGGTAAAAAATGTCTACGAAAAAAAAGAGTTTATTTATTCGAATTCGAATGAACGATAATCTTACTCGATCATA